>JAQFYZ010000088.1:0-76297 GCA_034695085.1 Cylindroiulus punctatus
TATGATGTAAAATATCCAAGAACTTGGCAAGAACACTTCGAACATGGCACTGCTGAATGTACACTAGACTTTAGGGTGCACGTCATAATAGGGGGAAATAAAATTTCCCCGTTTCCTCTGCATATATTACGTCATTGACTGACATTACTAATCAAAATACATCTGAATTTAAGATGGCCATCTTTTTGAGATACCATTACCTGGCAGACCTAAGAGAAAATTATCTGAAATGTGGATGGCCATCTTGTTTTAAAATGCATCTAATTCCATGAATTAGATGTTTCAATTTGCAGTGTATATGGGGTCTGGAATGCCATATAAGACCATTTTTGAGTCGTATAGGGTCATGAAAAAAATTGTATCAAAAAATTGATACATATTTTGAAGAGATTGAAAATGTTCATTGATACTGTTTAATACAGATGTATTTTGCTAATCATAAAATTTTGATGAATGTAAGTTTAGTAAGAATCTCATATTATGGTAAAATATCAAGATGCACATTTCAATAAAATGTAATAAACTTATTGCAGCTTAATTATTTAATGTTTTATATTTTACATATTTATTTGATATACATTTGAAGGAAAGCAATGGTGTCCTCCCGTTAATAATGCTCTGTAGTTAAAATCATGTTCATTGACTTAAAAAATGCCCTTGCAAATAAGTTTATTTCCTCATAGGTCAGTTTAGCAACAACTTTAATCAGTGGACTTACATGGGCGTGTACGTGCATATATAGCCATATATGATTATGTAGGGTCATATATGGCCATACATGTCCAATTTCTGATATAACCATACATGTCCCAGCCATATATGATTCCATACATGGCCCTATTAACTTTTTCCACCCGGGACCTAAAACAGCATCAAAATGTTGCAGACATTGTGAAGAAAACTGCCAGGATAAAAAACTGCTGTTGTGGCACTCTCACATCCCTGATCAACCCATATCAGAGTTTCCATTCGAAGTCTATGAAATAACCATTCTTGCCATATAGGTGGCGCCACCCGTCATACGCAGCGAGGCCATAACCGGAAGCACGGTTATGCAGAAATTATGGCATGGATTTTAGTGTTTTTGTCTTTCGGTTTGCTCTCCCAACTGTATAGTGCGGATCCATTATTGGCTTCTTGTCGATTGGCCAGCGGTTCTCCTTCTCTATTTCTCATAGGATTATGGCTTTCTCTGATAATATAGGCGTCACTACATGCTGGTCCCTTCTGGCCGAATTGGGATCACTTCCAGCGCATTAATCTATTGATAGAAAAATCGTGCGATGGCGTTTTTTTCTGACTTTCTGCCTGTTCGCGGACCTGTACGACCACTCGATAATACTCTTGAAAATAAATGGGTAGGCATGCAGCAGTCGCACGCCACTTAATACAGGGTGACCACCGCCTGGATCCTGTGCAAATCGAACATTGCGACGATTGCTGCTGCTGATGATGCCAGGATCACGCTTACTGCACTCGTTATTCCACTCACTAACCACTGGCAAATTTCTCTTTTGCCATGTCTCGACATTTTTATGACTTTTCACGCTGGAATAAACCTTGACTGTATGACTGTTTGTCTGTTTTCAACTTTGTCGAAGCCGTTTGTAACCTACGACTCATTTTCAATCATTGGTTCCCAAATTTACCGATCCATGTTTCTTTTGGTGTGGGCCATTTAGTGCAATTCAATACACACACAGTCAGCACCAGAGATGCCATGTGGTGGGAGCAGTTACCTTAGTACAACTATGTTTAATTAAAAAGTAAGAAAAAAATCAGTTTATGCAGGAGAATTGCAGCAAATAACATTATGAAGAATACTGAAGGTTCATTTTTTCATGTATTTAGGGAGGGAAGAATCAATTTCAAATTGTGATAAAAATTAGGTTTTATTGCTACTTGTAGTGAAATCGAGGATTTTTATTGCAATAAGGGGAATTGTGAAACCAGGCACTCACAGAAATGAACACCATTAGCAAAACTTTTAGAAAATCAATATCGCAAAAGAAACGACGTTTATTCATCATGTTTGTAAAACAAGTGTTCAACCTTATAGTATTAATCAAAGGATCGCCGTAGGCAAGAAATATTAAAAAAACATCACCCTGATTACAGATTATTTTTAGAAATGCCAATAATAAAGGAAATAAGGGAAAGCATCCCAAGAAATAAGTAACCTGAAACTAAAAAGAAAACTTTGGAAAATAAACGAAAAGTGGTGGATTTAGCACATGTACACAAAATGTTTAATGGTTTTTTGAACAAAATATGTAAGAAAATGGAATATTTTAATTTATTAAAATCACATTCCATTTCTATCACTTTTAGTAGCATGTCTGTGTGTCCCCATCTTAAGTGCAGATATACCCCAGGTTGGGTATACTGCTCCACTGATGGCTTTCTTACATGTGGGCTGTCTTGAACAACACTTTGGTGAAGACATCTTACTCACTTCTATATAATTATAACACGAAAAAATAAGCTGGCTTTTAGTTTTACTCGTCACTCGGTCAAATGTCAACAGCGTGAGGATGTCAAATGAAGTCAGAATGTACAATGCTCCAGAAGATTTGATAATTGCAGTGAGCTTGAATTAATTCCTCAAACCAATTAACGTTCTGTTTTTCTCACGGGGCCTTTCAACTGCTACCTACGCGCTGCTTCTGTTAGGCTGCCCTTATTTATGTAAAATCATGTCAATTACTGAATTCATCCGGGTGTTGTTCGCGTAAGGTCCTATGGGCACAGGCGCGCATTTGATGTCGTTTGTCTCCAAGTTCTGCGACATTCGCCAGTCCTGTTTTTGGATAATGAATGAAGACATTCCCTCGGCGAGTGGAGAACTTGTCCCCAGTCGCCACCCCAGACATGTCCAGGAAGCCCTGACATGCGTACTGGCGCAGTAAACATGGGTGTAACGCTCTAAAGCTGCGCCTTACTCCCTTCCGGTTTTACACCCAGTCATCTATCGTGACAAAGAGTAATGCGATTGTGCACGTGTGCGACATCCTAATTTCGCAGTCTGGTCAGCGAGCAAATGTCACCGGGTCCATCAGGCACCTTGCCATGACAGTTCAGTTTCCACTCTTAATGCATTAAAAATGACGGAAATTCTTGGGCGCTCCAGGACCTGGTCAGACGTGGGCATCCTCAGGCGGAACTGGGGAAATGAAGACCGACCTGCAGCATTCTCTTCGCATAACCATCACCGGCTATAGTCCAGAATAGTCTCTGCTCCAAAAATAAATTTCATCCAAATGATTTTTTCCAAAAAAAAAATTATTTTGGTATGTCAGCTGTACTTCATCCGTATACACATATATGTGTTACACGTAGAAAATGAGAAGTAAAGGGCTCTTTACATGTTAGGAAACGTTCAAATATGATGTCATCACATTTGGTTGATTTTCCCTTGGGTCATGATTCGCCATTTGCAGACCCTCCACCAGTGATGACATGACATAATCATTGACCAAAAAAATTTGATTTGAGAACTTTTTCTATCAAAATATGAGAATAAATGACCGGTTTCAGTCGCAGAATAGCACATGTTCAAAATGAAACACCATTCTATGTTGCTGCAAAAATTGATGACACCATCAACTAAATTCATTTTGTAATTCAATTTAATACACCCACATGCAGCACCTGATGTACCTGTGATGGGGGTAGATCTACCCAAGTACACAAATGGCATAGCAAAAAAGAACAATGGAAGTGAAATGAAATATACAGAATGTAACATTGCAGCAACAAAATAGATAAGTTAAAGATGGCCTAAGTGGGCCTCCACCTGCCGCCACCTACTGTCATCATTTGCCTAATGCCCCCATGAGATGATGGCATAATACATGATCTTTACCTTACCCCCGTAGACTATTATATAGGCCTCACAGCTCGAGTGTTGGCAGTGATTGCCCGGAGTTAAGGGGCAACTTACATTTGTAGGTGAAGTTAGATCAGGCTATGTACAGTATGGTAAGGCCCAAAATAAACGAAGGAAAAGGATAACTTCCTGCAGATAGCAAAGGTCATTCTCGTCTTCTAGAAAAGTAGGGTTGGAACATAACAATATGGGGCACATTTTGGACTGCATCTCCATCAGCTTCGGAAAGCCTACCAACAAGATGTCATTGTCGAGTCTGAGCGGCCATTTGCAATTCAATGACACGCGTTTATTCACTTTTTGGAGATATGGTGGGAAGCGGCCATGTGCCTAGTGACGGATAAGGCCAACATCGAGCAAAGTTATTGGTCGGTTCGCTCACCTGTAACTCTTGGTAACACCAAGTCACTCGTGATAAATGTCGTCGTGTAAATCAAGCACGTGGGGCCTGCGGGATATGGGCGCCATAATGAAGGAACAGAAAGCTCGTTACTTCCGGTCCACCTGCTTCAGCAACAGAAGTAACCCCAGCAGCCATAACAGGGACTGCACCTTGAAGCCCCAGGCTGCCAGCTTGGCTTGTCCTGGGTTCTGGCTTAAGGTATCAATGTTTAATGATCGTAAAAGCATTTATGAAGCCATTAACCTCGCCCAGTGTCTCCAAACTTTGGAGGCCCTGGCCTAACGGCGCTTCCAGAAGCGTCTTAACGCGATTTTCCAGAAATAATTTACATGCACGCAACGGCGTTAGGGCGGGAGCATAATGGGCCATCTCTTCTTTGGGGCTGGAGTTGAGGAGAACGTGTGATGGGGTATTTTTATGACCTTCCCTGGATTTGCATTCGTAGAATTGGACTGCAATGTAGCTGGCAGTGGCGCACATCCATTGCTATTGATGCTGACAACCTCTCGGTGGTAATGCTATTCATGGCTTCATGGAAGATGTCAATGAGGGCCATTCTTTAGCAGTTACTGCGATGATTGATGCCTGGATCTGCCACTCTGGTGACGATGTGACTCTTGAAAAAATTCTTCGAATCATGCGTTGTATCACGGAGAACTAGTTCTGAAGAAAGCCATTATGGACCCTGAAACCATTACCAGCGATGGCAACGATTTTCAGGACTAAGCAGTACTTCTGTACTAATGAATGGTTATTATTATTGGCAAGTTTTAATAAAGTATTTCTTTCTATTAGTTAAAAAAATGACCAGGCCCCAAACATCGAACGTGGAATCGATTTTGGAATTATTGCCTTTTCAATTTTGAATTTGACATAATTACTGATTTGTTCTGCCATATGGAGAAAAGAACATAACTTGACCTGGGGATTATATGAAGTGGGCATATTGGGTACCTCTAATTTATTACACTGTATGCAGCTAGTGACTAAGAATATTTTCACAAATGCAATACTGCATAATCGAAACATTTCCGGTGTGTCGTACTTTTCACCTTTTTGGCTTGTCTGAGTTAAGGATCTGGCCAAAATCACGTAACTTGTAATTTCGTGATGGAAACACTTGCTAGTATGCAATGGAAATATTAATAATAATTGAGGTCACACTGTAAAAACACCCTGTTCAAGGCTCTGAACTTTATATTTCTTGATGCCTAAAAATGATATCACCTCGCATAAAAATACTTTATTATCGACAATAATTAGCACGTTTAGCATTCAGTGGAAGTAATGCAGATTAGATCTTGATGAAATCGACACTTGCAGTGATTGCCTGGCGGCTGGGCAGTTTAAATTTAAAAAAATATTTTAAATTAAAAAAACATAACGATATATTGAGACAGCTAGGACAGGGCTCATCCTTGTATGCTGGACAAGAAGGGTTGAACTAGAAATATTGTGTGCGTATTTGGAGCAGGGCATAATCTGCAGTATATCAGTTACGAAAGGTGATTTTGTAATCTGCTTAGCCATTTCGACCATACCTCAATTTTTGTCCTAGTATGCTAATGCGCCAGCTATACGACAGCTTGTGTTAATTCTGTATTTCAAACCAAATAGAGATATTGTCGAGCACACGTGCAAGGAGTATAAACCTGATATACCGTTACATGAATACAGTAAATGTACTTGTATTTGAAAATGACTTTGCAGGCGATATAGTCGCTGGTGTGGCAGTAGCTTTGCGGGTCAATGCTTGCATGTCCGTTACAAGTTTGCTGGTGACATGGAAATTAAGTTACACGAATAACAAATGTTTCAATAAGGAACGGGCCATAATACGGGTAAACATTAAAACGTTAATTGCGAAGAAATTACGAGATAATCCATACAACACCTTCGTTGCCCCATGCTCATGCATAATGGATGAAAGGTCTTGCAGCTCGGCTTATTAAAATCATTAAGAATGAACACGTTGGACGTTATTAATTTGCATACTCCATTCGGCAGCGAAACTGGCGGCAAGCCATGGAAAGGACTTGTTATAAATCGACTCAATCGGTGGCATGGCTCGCAATAAAAGAAGTTTTAAAAGCGGCGTTTGTATATTCACACAAAAGCGATACCTAAAAATCGATAACGCGAGTGAATAAAGACGCAGAATGGATCTGCTGGATATTGTCATAAGTCACTAATAATGCAAGAGCCAGTGATGTATACATCGAGCACGAGAAATGGAATACTCATGCCGAATTTGAGACCTGTTTGCTGTGCGAATGCAGAACTAAAGTCAAATTTCATTTCCTGGCATTGATCTACCGCTATTGGTGATCGTGTAAATGCATTGTATCACGAGAGCATTAATCCCTCAGCTGTTGAGCCATGTGTAAGGCCTAAATAAGTCGTTGCGTTTTGCTGGAATATCAGATTCATTGGTGGATAGAAGACGCCAACATTAGTAATTTTCGACATAGAAGTATGTCAAACAGTAGTGAAAAATTTGCACACTAATGTCGGCGTTCTAGTTTACAATGCTTGTTAAGCAATGATTCACCAATACACTCATCAATGCAGACAACGTAACAAATCAATTACGAAATCTGGTATTTGCATGACGTTAGGGAATTGATCGGGGTTCCCTGATCTGAACAACTAGGTAAACCTGGATTAGCAAATAAAGAAAAAAAAACACTGAATCGTCAGGGAAAAGCTAGTGAAAAGTGATCAGGAAAAATTCACAATGCTAGTTATGGGGTTATGCCGGTACAAGTACTACGGTATTTTTCCTGCGATGATGACAGTCATTGTAATGATCTACCTAATCAGAACTTACATTTTAGGTTGGTTTAGCTTAGGATATAGAGTAGGTTAGGCTGGAATTAACCCAAAGAATGCTCCAAAAAGGACATAAATGGGTGAATTTCAATGACATTTTATTTCTCTGATTAATGGAATATTGAGATATCAATTGCTGCTAGAAATTGTCAGCTTACAGAAAAAAATAATTTAAATTGGAACGTCCATTTACTTTTCTTTGTCCAATCTCTTGTGCGTATGAATTAGTCGAATTAGCAGTACACAGCAGTCCTTATCACTGGCATATGCCCTATTATGCCTGTTTGGTGGTCAGCATGACATGAGCTTTTAACACTGAAAAAGTAAATGAAATCGAAAATATCATATTTAAGTGTCATTAATGCAGCATGTCCATTGGAATTTATTACACGATTAACAGGCACCAGTTTGGTCTAAGTAACATGCAATGATGTCTAAAAATGTTTCGCCTGCATGATAACTCACTGAAAAACATTATTAATTGGTGGAAGGTTTGGTTGAGCTTGACAGAATAACTGTTGAAATGTTTGTATTCATCAATATTAATCATCAAATCTACGCTGAGGGATGTCTTTTACCAGATAAAAACATTAAACGATTGTAAATAGCCGGCGTGGAAAAAGGTTATGTCGGATCTTGATTGAATGAAGTTTCTGATGGATCAATTGCCTGTGTTCGTTCAAGTGTGTGATGGCAGTTCAGAATTGTTGGGAATCGTTTGCTAAGCCTATTTATGTAATTATTCTGTTGAAATGAGGCAGCTAACGTACATTCCCATCTCGTCAAGGCTCCACTTTTTGTCGGCCGCTAATCTTGCGAAAAAAATGAGATGCAAAGGAAAGATCGTGACGTGCCAGATATTAATACCTGCTGTCATTGGCATTATCTTGGCAACGGGGGAAACTCCAATTTTATTAGTTGTTTTGCATTTGCTCCTGGGTAATTTTTTCAGCCCACTTCTGTTGTCATAAGCTAGTCGCTCAATCTACTCGAATAGAAATTTAATCACAATATGAGAAAGTCAATTTAAATAACAATTGGTATTTAAGGAACTAGTATACAATCAAATCTCGAAGGGCTCTCAAATCTCTGAAGCATACTCAAAACTTTTCTAAATACATGTAAATTGAAGTGAATGGAGATGGATTGCTTTGTTTCGATTTAGTTTTTCGCAGTTATTAAAATCGAAAAAACAAACAACGAACATAAATCGAGAAAAATACATGAAAATTGTCTTGAAATTTAAATAACGATGCTTATACAAGCAATGTAAGGATCATTCACTAAAATTTCGGAACGAACTATTCTTATGTTAAATTTTCACATGATGTGTGATAAAATGTCAACCTAAAATACATGTGCAAGCAAAATAATACAAGTACTTAATTTTATTTCAGTATACATGCATATACCAAGACGATGACACTATTCTTCATTGCATTTTTGTGTAATACAAAAATTGCTGGATATGCAGTGAATATTTTTTCCATAGTGTTTGTTTTGGTTATTTTATTTTTAATGGTCCGCTCATTGATTTATTCAATTCATTTCTACGCAATAAATATGTAAGATTCAGGTATTTGATCAATAGCTAACATGAAACGATGCTTTATGCAAAGGAACATGGCAAGCAAACCTTAGTAATGTTTTTCTGGTATTCATCGATGTTAATTTTCTGGGTTTGGTACGCTAAACTAGGAAATGTTGATAAATGAACCATCTAAGGTATAAAGACGGAGTGTGTGACCTGCCAGGTGGTAAATAAAGTAGTTTTTTACTTATGTTAAAGCATGATAGTGTCTTTTAATTAAGTTCCTTCGCTTACCCATTTTTTGAATGATAAATGGTATGAATATAAATTCTCACAAATAAGAGCAATGCAGCACTCGGAGATTTCTGGTAATTTCGTCATATTTTCAAGAATAAATACTCGGGTTGCAGAATTTATCACTTGTTCCATACAGTATATTTGGTGGTGAATTATATGACATCTCTGCCTTGCTATTTGAACGCATTATTTAGAAATGCGTATATTGCGTGTTTTTTTTCCTGATCAGTTATAAATCAATGGATTTACCACATTTGTAGCCACCACTGACATGCCATTTAGTTATCTGTTATTCAGAACTGATTTAATGATAGCCTTGAAAATCTCTCAGAATGTCATGCCTTGGAAGTGTGCGCTGAATTTATGGCCATACATTCTAGGATGCTATGGTAGGAGTTGTGAATGAAAACATTTTTATGCGCCATGCCGATTTATGTAAATTGAATTATTTGGTCATATCACGTATTACATTTTTTTTGTGACTAATTTACCCTATCTCCGAATTCAGTAGTTGATTATTTGGATACGTGTACAACGTATGTCATGATTGTTAATTACGTATGTGGAATTTACTATATATCTGTACGAGTTTTAAGAGCTCATTAGCAAGCCATATTTATGCTAATTCAAACATTCAAGAAAACAATTGAACATTTTTTTTTTGCTATATTATAGGTAAATTAAGGGCTTGGAAATAAATACTATCACCTTAACCTAACTAATATTGTGCCAAATTTCAGCTGACCTATCATGGAAATTACGAAACTTCTAACCAAATGATTATAAATACATGTAGTAACTTAGATACCTATTGAGGCGAAATGGAAATAAATTACTTGTTCGTAGCATCTTCAGTCACACGTGAGTCAATTCAAGTCCAACTTACCACATTCCATTTTTTTGAATTTATTCTGATGCACTTATGAACCTACTAAAGCACATACAATGTTTTACATTTGCTAAAGAAAAGGACCTACACCGTTGTTTGTATCTCACGAGTTTTTGATTATACACACACTGAAGCATATTTTTGGGTTGAGCAAGGCACACCCCTGAAGCAGCCTATCCTGGAAACGCAGATTGGAATCTGCTGAGCCTGAACTTTTGCACTTAATTGCCTGTTTTTGGTGTCTCTTTCTTCTTCTTTAATGCACTGGCATGCTTTCTGTGAATGTGATGCATGGTCTTTGGGCAATGCTTTGGATATTTCAGCTGCAATATTTTCTCTTTTATATCTGTAGCACTCCTGCACCCTCCTAGCCTCGGAGCATTAGGCGTTGCCATGCATATAGATGATGATGACGGCCCTCCCCAAGGATGGTTGGATAAGAGTAAATATATTTTTCTCCATCTTAACAGTTTTTTGGAAGCGTGGGTGTGTGGGACTCCTACACTCCGAGGTATTTGTGGTCAGATGTACCTAGAGGTTTATCAGTGCTTGAAATTAAAGCTTCTGGCTAGCCAAAGGTGCTTATTGCTTGGCAGTTAAGATCAGGGTTTTTCTGATATACAATATCTCATATGGGGATGATGGTATATGCAATATCATCATCATGTCAATGACACCGAGACCAGTGATGTGAAAGCAACATCCTGTGGAACTCGTTTTTCCTGTAGGCATAGACTGCATATTGAAAACGATGTTTTCTACTTTATGTTGAAATTGGAAAACATTTACGAGCGTATGCATGCCCGTTGCTGTAACGAGAAGTGCAAATGACATAGGAAATAATTTCTAAAGAACAAATAATTTCAAATATTAATGTATATTTGATACTTCAAAGATGGAAACAGGTGGCCCCATATATCCCAATAATTCAATTTGTACAACGTTTATCTGGCTCTGGTATATTGTAGGGATGAAACTCATGCAGTGGTTAGAAGTACACTTATAAACACAAAAATAACAGTATTAATTTAATTCAATTCTGAGTATATTTTAATATTTAACATATATATGAAACACTTAATTGGCAATTGTGAGACAAACATGCAATAAGTTCTAGATTTTACAACGAATTTCTATAAATCTGCTACTTAATCCGTTCGGCGAATGCATGGTTTTGGATCATCTTGCAAAAATATGCACGCGGTTATCTTCTCATGATGTTCCAATAAATACTTAGTTTGGGAGTACGTTTCAGTTTTTGCTGCCCAAGGGAAGGGCACGAAATAGTTTCATCGATTCTTGGAAAATCCTGGCGCGCACATGTGTTCTTAAAAACGATGGCAGAGATGAGGCTTAGCTTAGGAAGTTAAGAAGTCAAAAATTCAGATCAAAGCGAAAGAAATCAATAGCATTTCTACGAGGATTGACGTTTGATATTTCGATATTTTCCAAGGAGTAACGGCACCGTTTTTTGCCTTTTCTTTACCGTCGGCGCCATTAATTCCTCTGTTCCTTGTCGATCTTTTTCCTCGCTCTCGCTTCAATTGTAACCCCCAGCGAATAACTGAACACCGATTTGCGGTAGGTCATATTAATGTTACTAATTTGAAATCAATAATCCGCAACAGACCTATGTGCTGGCTTTCTGTAGCTACCGAGCGCCGTTCTCCTTTTTTCATTTTTTCACTTGTCGTTTCTAATCTGGCACTAATAACAGACACCAGAACGGAATATCAATTTTCGATATTCCATGGGTAGCATTTAAAGAGATGCGACACATTTCGGTTTCAGGCGTAGTATCGCACCTTTGTTACACGGTGTTTACCCTCTGTTGGTTGGGCTTTTGACTTGCTGTTGGAATTATCAGTTGACATTTAATGCTTACTCGGCGTATGCAATTATCACAGGTGACAATTCAAATCAAATTTAGCCATCTCATTTCCATGTTAATTTGACTATGATTATCAATGCCAATTGCTAAATGGGACGTCAACTTTGATTTACAACATAACGAGTTGTCATCATGCGCCTAATCATTGGAAAACAAATTTTGTGATGTCAATTGTTGGTATTTCTAATTCTCAGTTCCATGTGATTTGATCAACGTTTGAAAGTACTTGTTAACGTGACCTGTACATCAGATCAGCAGTGATTGATCATTTATGCATTAAGTTTGCGGCCGCATTTGCCGTGCAAGTATACTGTTGATTTGTAGTGAATAGCTTTCGTATAATCTACACTGTAGTATAGATACCTTAATTTCTATAAACAATGGTATATACAGTGTATCTTGCGGTTAAGAGTTAACAGTTCGTTATTTCTCGTTTCAAATAATGAAAAGGAAGGGGCAGACGGTACTGGTTGCACCTGTTTGGATTTTCATTACAGTTGGAAAACTAGACACGGTGGCCGCTTAATTCTGCAAACTGCTGTTTACACTATATGTTTTGTTAAATTAAGTTGTATAGTCGTGCAATGGTCATGTCTGCAAAAGACGCGATAATGTAGGCCTACCCATGGTTAGCTGCCCCTATAGGATGGCAAACCATGCGTGCTTAGGTGTTTCCAGTGATTGCCGCCATGTTGGGGCAGCACATGTGTCAAATAAGCCACTCGACCGGAATAGATCACACTGTCAGATCTCGCTTCCCGCGCTGTAATTAAAGCCCATGTTTTTTCTCCAAAGTTGCAAAAGGTCTCCGTGTCGCATTTCTGGTGATCAGGCCCATTGTTAACCGTGAATTATTGGAGCGTCTCTCGTGCTGGAGATTACCTTAATTTGCATGGAGGGTGGCAGCTGAGCATCGATTGACTCCGTATCATCTTATTATTTCCTTAGCCATGCATGTGTAATTTGAATTATAGACTGGCGTGTCATTTATCGGTTTCGTGTTAATTTCGTGTCGACTCAGTTCGATTCAATTGCGCGGCGCGCCCCCTGGGGACCAATGAGGCCGCTGCGAGGCGCTCCGTGCGCCATTTTGCGTCGCCCCAGTAATTAGTTACCTTAGACGCTGGCTGCGCCTGCCCAATGGCAATTAATTTTAATTAAACTCGGTTGTTTGCCGGCAGCCAGGCCCGCCAGCATTCGCAATTAAGCTCGCTATTAAACGACGAGTGCTAAACCGTTATGCGCGGCGAAAATTAATGCTGATGCCTATGGTTTATGCGGGATCCGTTCCCGTCCCGAAAACTCACAGGGTGTGTTATTGCACGAAACCCTGCGATAATCCACAGATCCACACCAAGAGCGCACCTTAACCTGGGAGGACGAACATGCCAGCAAGATGGGAACTCTTTCCTTATGGCTGGATTTTGCAGTTATGTTGCACATCTACATTGCGTGTAGGGTGCAGTTGAAGTAGAGAAATAGGGACACCTTGTAATATATGATGGCAATACTATAAAAGTGTTAAGATATTTGGTGTTTGATAAATACATCATATGTTGCTTGTTATATTACAGTACACTCTAAACGGAAAAAGTACAAATGTTGAACCTTAAGGGAACAAACGTTTTGAAACTACATACACACCCTTTGGGTACATATGTTGATTGCACGTGTACCCTTGATATGTGTTCCTAAGGGTACGTATGAGTCCACATTTGAACTCATTCATATTGTACCTTGAAGTACAAATATTAAAATCATTTACTCCCTTTGGGTACATATATGATAATCATTTGTATCTAATTTTCAATACTTTCAGGTACATATGCCCATGGCAAATGTACCTCCAAAGTAAAGTTGCATTTATTTTGTCTTTTCTTTTTCTTTTCTTATTTTTGCTTATTTTTGCAAAAACCACAAGGGTACAGAAGATGACCAAATGCATACATTCCATGGTGAAGGTCATTAGCAGACATGGATATGGGTCATTTGTTAATGAAAAGGTTCCCAAGTCCTATAATGGGGTGCAAATGTACATTTGTACCCCACAAAAACTGCATTTGTACTTTCATGGTTTACAGTGTACAGTGTAGATCCAATCACTTTTTCTGATACTACACTGAATATGTTGCAGTACCCACTTTGGAAGTTTGGATAAATAGAAATTTATGATAAGCGGATTTTGGGTGTTGAAGGGGAGGGATCGGGGAGGCTGGAAGTAGCATTATTACGTTTTAATTCTAGGAAATGTTCGAGTTGATGAAAACCGAATGCAATGCTTGATACATTTGCAAGCTTTCCAATGCATTGGGAGCAGCTGCACAGAGACTACTGCTGTGTCAATTGTCGTGCCGTTTCTCACCTATGCAAACGACCTAGGGAAATCATCCCCTATGTGGCCGATGCTGAGGTGCAATTATCGAAAGCTCATATCGACAGTAGTTCCAGGGATTAACTGCGTGCATAAATAGACTTTTAATTAAGCGCACGGCCGTTTACCTGATTGACCAGTAAGCGCTCTTGATCGTTCATTAAAATTTCATCGTAAATTACTGCAGCCTGCATGCCTGCCGTTATCCCCGTACTGATTAAATGAAATTGCTAATAAGCGTGGGGGAAAAACTGGGCAAAATCTGTGGTCATCAGAGAAATGTCAGCCATGGCGCCCACGGCCCTTCAACGCGCTGCTCCGAGTTTATTAATGTTGAGACACGGGGTTAAATTTGCCATCATGTGTAATGCCCAATCAAGAAACATTAGTGCCAGCTAATTTACGGACCGGTTAGCTCCCCCTCGCGGAGATTCATTCCAATTCCCAAATTGCTAGTGACAGCTTCGCATCCGAGGATTTCTGCCCTTTTCCCAGTCCTGGAGGAGGAGCAGACAGGTCGTGTTTTCAACAATAAATTCAACCTATTATTCAAGTGAACGAATGGGCCGACCACAAATTCTGTTTTATTCTCTGTACTTTTCGAAATGGCGCATATATCTCTCGGCTTGAACCGGTGCCAGACTCTTTCCTCGAATCTGGAAATTTAGGGGATGCCAGGATCCAATTCGTGGAAAGAAATCGGTCGATTGGTGCCAGTTAATTCTGCGCCTCTTGCTGTCCCTGTTGTGATTCATGGCCTGTAATGCGTGATTTTGGACACAGTTTGTCTGCGTGTGGCCTTCGGAAGTTCTGGAAGTGGGTGCAATATAATGGACTGAAGTGCCAACAGATAATCGAACCTTTGGCAAGAAAATTGCAAATTGATATATGTGTTTGTGTTGTGTGAGTTAACCGGTACAATGCCTAAACTGACATGTTGGCTAATTTGTTGTATTGTGCTGTTTGTCCTCAATCCATGTCAAAGTTCTCATAAAATTTACTTGACACTTGCTGGAAATCAAACATGATGGATGAGCTTAGTTATATCAAAACTTTTTTCAATTTCAATATTCAAATCTGTTTGTCAATTAACATGGGTTCTCCTGGTTTATATTTCGAAAAAATAACGTGACAGTTATTTCGAATACATCTTTAACTTGCCTTTTTTACAAGGGTTGCTCGATTCATGATGCTTCTGTTCGAGTCCTTGGAGCCAATGTGGCATCTGACTAGCATGGTCAAAATCATTCACAGTGAGCTGATCTTGTTTTGTGGGTAAGAACCCCGTCTCCCCAACAGCTCACCAGCTAAAATTATCGACAGTTGGTACTGCATTGCCCTAAAGCCCAACTTTCTTGCAACGTATATTCACGGGCGAACAAGATGGCCGTCCAAGTCGCAGCAATTTGTTGCCTCGCTGACGGATGGTGGGACGAGCAGCTGGCCATTGTTTTTGCAGCGTGCACTTCCTGTCGCCATTTCTCACCACGTTCGCAGATCCATCAAGCTTATTCTCATTTTCTAAATCAAATTCCTGGCAGCCCTGGAAGGCGGCGGGTTTTTCAGTCATCAATTTTACTTTGGCTGCTCCGTAAAGCGAACTTAAAGCACTCCTCGCAGGGCGTCATTGGCAACTTAAATCAAGACGGGTGTGATGGGCGCATTGTCTTCGTGGCGTGTTGCTAACGTGCCCATCGATCTCCACTTCGCAACGCGTTTTTCTTTACATTTCGTGGAGTTTTGAAGAAGGGCGCCGGGTAATGGGACGTTTATGGCCTGCTGAAAAACATATATTAAGGGCCATAAAGCGCCTTTCGATGTGTTCTCGTGTCCATCGTTGAGGAAAACAGCTGCTTCCAAATGTCCACCTAATAAGTCCATTCACATGCTGATTGACCGCTGCCCATTCTGGCTGAAAAATGGATGCACGAAAAGGGGGACCCATTGCTCGCACTCGTCCAAAGACTACACAGATGTCCCCTGCTGCTAGCAGCGCTTTATGCCTTTTGGAGGTGGATTTCTGGACGGTTTCCACCGTCTTGGGCTGGCCTTATTATCAGGGCATGTTTGGTCGCAAGGTCTGAGGTCACTCCTGATGGCTTTTTTCAAAACTGTGATCCGCACATCCAACATCCCCCATAGTAACGCCACTGTTCACATAGTTCCCTGGAAAGTGTGGAAATCCAACTGTTAAAATAATATGCACTCGAAGCAGCAGTGAACAGTGTTTGTGTAATTCAGCACGCAATGCTAATTAATCGGTATTATGCAATGCAGAACAGCCCTGCGTATTATTAATTACTTTCTGCTTTAGTTAAGTACGTCGATATGAGATTTTGAGCCTACATGTGCACATTGTTTACTCCGTGATAATTAAACTGTTTTTGGAGCGATAGGCCCTGAAATGTCAATCGTCCCTAATTTGTTTGTTACATGGAAATGCTTTATCACGTCGCCAAATGAAAATGCTCAATCAATAAACCCGTGATATTGCATGGCTTGCAGTAGGCCTGGAATAACCGTGGATGTGCCATTTAATAGGCTTTCCAAATCTGCTCGTCAACGACACGTAGCATCGACATATGCCCCCATTAATTTTGATTTTAAGTTCGATTCTAGCAAGAATCCAACTTGCTGACTTTAACCATACCAGCAAAATATGTTGTCATTCCATGAACAACTGATTCCTAAGATTTGTTATGGACCGCCTCACTCAATCATTCACTATTCACCATAAAGATCAGGGCCGTCTTAAGAGCATTATGGGCCCCTGGGCAAACCAGTGTGCTGTGGCCCCCACGACAACCACTCACATCAATAAAAAGTAAATGTCTATGTTACTGTGTAGTAGCATTTGTTTATGGCAAGTCACTTAACATGCACAGATTAGCATGGGTCCTCTATACTCGTGGAGCCCTCGGGCCAATACCGCTCTGATAAAAACTTCAATCTTGAAATGTTGCTTGGATGTTTCTCTTGAATAGCCCTTCTGTATACTGTAGATGTTGTAGATGCTACCTTGTATTTCTTTCATCTGCATTTCAGGTTATGTGTAGCTCTCGGATTAACGCAGGGTTGCCCACCGGCTTAGGAATGAAAATCTTGGCAGTGCCAACGAAGCCCTCAGTGTCCTTTTTATTACTGAATTTGGATGGGACCCATGGCTTCCATATTCATGCAATTTCGAAATTTGCGTATAACGTTTCGTAGTCATCGTGGTGGAACGAAGAACAGGACTTTGTTTGCAATATGACAAACTAATGGTTCCAATTAATTCATTTCCCTCACCAACATCATCTGGCTTGATCATGCTGGAAAATGTTGTTCTGGCGGTACTGTCGACCCTCAACAGATGGCCCAAACTGCACGCCTTCTCGCCATATTTACATGCAACCCTTTCCAATTAACCCCACTATCTGTCGCACTAATGGCGCGTTGCTTCTGTTTGCCCAATTTGCTGAATTTGATTTAATTGCACGCTGTTTTGGGGCTGTAGCTGTTTGCCCTTCAGGCTGCTAGCTTTTCGCCGTTGCATCTGTTTCCATGCCAGCTTGGAAGGTTTCTCTTGAATAGCCCTTCTGTATATTGTAGATGTTGTGTGATGCTGTATGCATACAGAACTTGTGTGGGATCTTGTGACGTTGCAGGAAACGGGGTTCTGACAACCCCACTGTCCGCACGTTTGAGCAGACATCAGTCGCGTGACACCATTGTGGAGAACTGTTATCTGTCTCGGAGATAACCTGCAGCAACCGATTCGTGAATAAAGGATTAATAGACGCGAATGACAGCAGCGTCATGTTTCAAAAAACTCGTAATTGCTGTACATGCATTCGTGTCCAATACCATTGTTCTAACGAATGTTCGACATTGTTCGCGCCGCCACAATGCAGCATTGATGGATTTGGGAAATCGGAAAATTGCCAGACTGATGCGCTTTGTCTGACGCATTAATTGCGGAATGATGAACTGACTGGATAATCCGCAGGAAATCAAGGCTCGCCAACGGTAAATAGAGTTGGCATCAGTGACATAAATGCCACCAAATATGGGCAGGCATTGATGGACTAACCCTGTAATCCTGTATACCTCAATAACCTCACTTTGGTACTTGTTTAATTTTGGATTATATGACCGGAGGCAGTCTTTAACGTAATATTCATTAACATTTTGCTAGATGACCGTTCTTGAAGTGCAAGTAAACATTCCATGAGCTCGTATTAACACATTGTATTAAAACATTCCAGTTTAGCTTTCTCAGGTTTACTCATGAACATGTATACATGTAGCTTCCCTTCATAATGACTTCTCGGACACCATGTATATTGTTGAATGTTCTCCAATCATGAATATCCGTTGTATGATCCCTTTGTAAACACTGTTTATTTCATGGGCTATTGGTATTCACTACTTATTCCTGCATTACTATTATCTTATCAATAGGTTGTTAATTCCTATTGTTGACGTTATGAATTATGTATGCTTAGTGCTGTATTTTATGAATTATTGATGTTTCTTAAAACCCTCTGTTTGATTTTGTCACCGAGAGGTACATGTAAGATCTTGAAATAATATATGGTAGTTTTAGCAAGATTGTGGACATGCAGTAGATTTACGGGTTCATTTACGGATATTCATGTATTGCATTCATCTGCAAAGGCGTTTTTTCTGTCCTATGTTAACAGAAATTACAGTGTCTACTATTCTCTCTCGAGACACTCAAGATGAGAGATCATTTCAAATATTCATGAACAGCAAAGAATCTTCTGGTATGGCCCTTAGCTTACTTCTTAGAAGGCTGCCACACTTTCAGATTGGTCAGCATCGATTACTGTAGACATTGATGCATATTGACTGAAATGTATAGATATAGGATTCTTTAAATAGTTTATGCAACAAACCATGCATCGATTGAATTCATGGTAATGCCGGCCTTCATCCACACTTTTATCATTTACCATATGTCTCGGGTTGAGCGAGATGCCCTTTGCATCCCCATTCCTCCAGCGGCATACATATGAAACAGATCTTGGGCAAAAAGTGTCAAGTCGATATCGGAATACACGTATCAGTGTTTTTTGCTTGTTTAAGTCATCCTCATCAAACAGTGATCCATCATGGATGACACGATACACCGATCATTGGACAAAGTGGCATTTGCGTTTTCTCAAATATCTAATATTTGCACAACCTACAAATTGGTGGGCGTGCTGATTGATGCATTTTTCTATACTACAGGGACCCTTATCCGAGACGTGTTTGGTGTTTCCCTCTCAGGGCCATAAACCCTTCCCTTTTTTGGCGATAATTTCGGAAATGTTGCCAATGGATGTTACGGCAGATGACTCGGCTGGTAATGACATCGACACCGTCAGACTACTCCCCCAACGCACTGCGCATGCGCAGCGCGTGCCTTTCATATCCGTTTCTCTCGGCACATCAACAGAGTCGATGGGTGGATGCTGTATCTTTAAACCATATATTTTGATGGTTTGTCTGATGGATTAGGGTTGTGGTCCTGATGCGGTGGGCATGATGGTTATTGGAAGTCACATCCTCTCGATTGATGAATGCGCTTCCGGATATTGATACCTTTTCCGAATACTACCCTAGAGATTAAATATGATGAAAGTCGACATTCTCTAGCATCCCCAAGGCAGTTGACATTTCCATTTGATGAATACCTGATGGACGGCTGTTGATTCGATTCAATTCAATACACCCTCAGTCAGCACCTGAGATGCCATGTGGTAATGGTGGTGGTGGAATTTCACAAATGCAAAAATGTTACAACAAATGAGATGTAAAGAAAAGTGAAACCAGTTACAAACTGATGACATTTGACATATTCACGGTGTAGCCAGTACACTGTTCCACCTTAAAGTCAGTGGGGCTAGGGGTAAGGGTGTTGGTGAACCTCTCTGAATGTTGCACCAGAGCGGTAAAAGCGTCTTCCGTCTAAGCCTCGCTTGACAGGCGACAGACAGTGGTGGCACAGCAGCGCACTCAGATTAACGCTGCAAATGGATGGGCACTTCACTCGTTCCAGACTTCCGGACCACTGACAGTGCAAACAGGCTTTCAAATCCAAATGAAAGAGAATTATTTCTTCGTTTTCCCTGGGGAATAACAAATGACCTCATTCTCTTATCAAATGGAAACTAATCTTTACTCTTTGCCTCTGCATTAAATGAATATTCCGCGGGATTCGGGACGTAAATCTCGCCGGCTATGGGAATCCAATCGGGGAATTGATTTCGAAGACTTCGGAGAAAATAACTCCATCAGTATGGCTGGGGCTGACTCCTTCCCAATGTCGCGACGCTGCAATGGCCTGCCTAAGTGGCATGGCGCCTTGGTGAGCAGAATAAAGTGAAAACTGAAAGGTTACAGAAATTTTAACTTGACTTTTCAACTGCTTGGCGTACTACTTAAAATGTAAAATAATACATTTACATTAGGCGCTTAAAAAGGTTTTTTTTTATTGCAAATTGATGCAAAATTGCAATGTAATTCGGCGCGAATGCGTCCTCACCCTGAAAATCAGATATTTGGTAGCCTCAGGTGGTTATTGGAGTGAGTACGCATGCGCGGCGAAATAATTACATTCCAATTCTGCATTAATTTGCAATGAAAAGTTGCCCTTGAAATTCCCTATTGAAGGTTGACCTTTGGAATGGTCAAACTATATATAATCTTGACATTTTAAACATGTTCTGAATAAATCAGTTATGAGGTTGACCACGGTGATATCAGTGTAATATAAAATCCCAAGGAGGACCTTCGGGGTTTTGCAGCAAAAACATAACAGATATGTTGTAACATGGTAACTTGACCTAATGGTCTGCCCTAGTGGTTCTCTGCTTCGCTTACAGCACGTATAAGAACATCGAAAGCTCCAAATGTAAGTTGATTTTAGCCTCCATGGAATCATAGTGACTTTTCGTAAAATTAATCAATTATGAGTGAGTTGAGACCCGTGGGATAACTTATTCCCACTTCGCGAAAGTTCAAAAAGCAATTCATTGATCAAGAAATGCGAAGTGACCAGCAACAGCAAATTGCACTCAGCTATTTCGTCATGCAATATGGACCGTTGATGCATGACCAAATGGCACCGCATCAGTCATTCCAAAACAGGCCTATATTGACTGTCCCGTGATTGATATGCTCGCTCATGAAGTGGAAAAAAGGCAAAAATGCAAAAAAAAAAATCGTTCGCTCGCTGAATTACGCATACACAAAAATGGGAATCTGGTTTGAAATGAGGGATAACATTGTGTTTCTGCCTCTTTTCTGCATAACCTTTCTCCTACTTTTAACGCCCTTGGCTTTAGCGCGCAGATGCACTACGAGTGCAACTTCTAATGTTTCCATCTAATAAGTTTTTCTTGAGAGACCGTAAAATAGCTCCGAGCCTGTACCCTCCACAGAAAGTCGAAATGGATGACATCATGCTAACGCGTTTTCGCGCGAGACGAACCATTCCACATCCAAATCCACGTGATGTCGTGAGGCCCCTGGCCATTGTATTTTGTTGCGAAAAATAGCGTCTTGCTTCCATAAGTAGTTCTGTAACTGAATAATTTTATTCCTGCGGGTGGAACATTTCAGTCGGAACCTTTGCCTCAGCATCTCCCAAATCTAAACGAAATGGAATTGATTCAAAGCCGGTCACACTTTCTAGGGGATCCACTTCCATCTTTGATCCAAGATGGCCGCACACCCTCCAGCGTTAGTCTAGCTGTTGCACTAACCTGTGGAAATAAGAACATGCTTCGGTTTGTGTGGTGGTTTTTTCCCCTAGCCTTGAACCCTTAATGGGGGTTTTATTATTTGGTATTGAACGGTAATTTTCTTTGACTTTGTATGAGTTTCGACATGAAAAAATAGGGATTTTCACTGGCTTTTCTATTATTGTACGTGCCTATGAAATTGAATTGAGATGGGTTGAGTGGTCATTTTGTCACAGTAACATTGATTATTTTTATGTTCGGATTTGCAACGTTCATCTGAGTCGAGCTTGTTAATCTGTTTTACCTGCTTTGACTTCATGTTCACTCAAGTCAAGCACTGGTAAAGCAGGCTTACGCGAATCACAAACCTTGGAAAATGTAACTGTCTGCATGCAAACATAAATATTTAATGCAATTCCACAAGTCGCGTCGCGTTTCAAGTATACGAGCGTATCTGCATCATCATAAAATTGTTCATAAAAGTTCAGCATTTGAAAAATTGTGCCCTGCTCCAAATGTGCAAACATACATGTGTATTTACAGGTATTTTTTGTTATTATTTTCTATACTTTCTTTTAGTTTTCAGTGTGTGCCTAGATTAACCTAAATATGCAATTCCTCTAGTTTTTCTGCAGCCTACGAGCCGTTAGGAGAAGCCTGCTTTCTCACTGTGCTCCAAGCGGGGTATGCCCGTGTTATGAAACTATTGTTTACTCTTATGTCCTTGACAAAGATTCGAGTCAAATTCTGAACAGTGATTTGGACGCCCCTTCCATGTCGTCAATATAGCTTCCCAGAGTTAGGCTGAATCTTTATAGTGCTTTGCATGCACTATTGCATCACACTATCCACTCTGTAATCAGCGATTCGTTTACAAGTCTGGACCTCGCGCTCATCAAAGCGAATCTAGGCGCTTAATTCATTTGGCATTCAAATACGGAAATCCTATTTGAGCAAACTCCAAATTGCTTCCTTTGCCCACGTGATCCTGTTGTTTTCGCTTTCTGCTCATCCTGATTTGATGCTCGCAGGACAGGAAATGGATCAGTGCACGGACACTTGGCAACGCTTTCACCTTAATTAATAACCTATCAGACCGTTATTTACAGGCTTGATTGAAAGGTGGGCCCTCCCGTGTAATGCATATTGACGCAAAAAATGGACCACCACTCAGTCGTTGGTATAACCGAGACGTTAAAATGCTGGAAGTAACAAGCAGCATGAAACCCTTGTTTATTTCATGTTGGGCTAAATATTCTGATGTGAAAATGCGTGAGACCCATCACCAGACACCCTGAATCGATTAACATTGATTGCCCCAATTGAAATTTGCAAACATTACATGCAATCACTTCGCAAACTGTAATCATGCCCTGCTGTCCCTCCTACATTGAAACTAGTTTTATCCTAACTGCTCGTAGGCTGGCAATGATTGCCCCTGTGAGAAGCAGCTAAATAAAAAAAATGTGCTTATTAAGATGGGTTTGGTTAGGCAATGTATATGAAGTTAGGGTAAGCACGAGAAACGAAAAAGCAACTATAAATAAATAAATAGCATAAAGGGGACAAATCTCAACAGCTAGGGCAGGTGTCATTCGTGTAAACTCGACAATAGGGTGTAAATACATGTACTGTATTTGTATTGTTCCTTGTTTTGCTTCAGTTGGGACTAATATTTATTTTCTATTTTTCTAGGTAAGTACCCTTGAAGCCACTTTTTTAAGATCATTTTACTATTGAACGATGGGTGAGTACGCCAGAATTGTGCCAGTTTAAAGAATTAGCCAGATTGACTATTAGCCAATTGGATGGTTGGATCGCATTGCATGAAAGGGGTTCTGAGAAATTGACTGCACAGTGATTTACAGCAGGACACAAAGTAAAATACATCACAATCACTTTGTGAAATAGTCCCTCCATTTTTGCACAAAAACAATCACACTCTAACAAGTGACGTATGCCAAATAATGGCAAATTCGAGTTAAGGGCGTTGGCCACTGCATTTAGTTGTGCTTTATTCTTCGCATCAAATATTAGCATCGGAACGTTGACCTTCCCCAGGTGCCCTCGTCGAGATCACGTGGATTAGTCTGTTTTTGCTTCACCCTGTACAGCGCATTGCAATGGGGCCGGGAAGCGGTTAAGACCGCTTTGGCATCTTCCGTTCAATCGAGCAAATTATGTCCATCGGTGGTAAAGCGCCTTATTGCTCGCCTATGCAATAACGTAGCTTAGCTCTCTATATAAATCTTTAATATTCAGCCAGAGTAGAGAGTTTGCTTCCATCCCTCCATCGCCGCATTGCAGTGTCCCATAAAATTCCACGCTAGTTGCCTAGGCAGACAGCGGACGGAGGCTGCGAGGTGCTGCGACACTACTCGCTAGGAGGCGCTCCAGCCCCGTACTGTTGGAAAAAGCATCCGTACAAATGCGGGGTGGATGCTGCAAATGGGAAGGATGGACCCGCTGTCTGGTTGGGATAATGGGCTAGACGTTCGGCGTGTATTAGCGGATACCTTCCGGTTAATCGGCCAACTAAATTGGGAGTGTGCAACGCCACTGGTGGCGCTGCAGTCAGCCACTTTCATGGCCGCGAGAGTAGGTGAAAAGCCTCAAATGCAATGGGAAGTTTTTCATTTTCCCCAAATAAGCTCGTAAATGTAAGCTAATTATTATTTTAACGGTTTTGACTAACTCTGTGGTACCCAATAATACTCTTTGTTGGTATTTAAAGCATTCCGTATTTATTTTTGGGCCACGAGCCTGATTTTATCGAACTTCGCCATGTTATTTGATGAAGGTATCCTACTTTCATGGGAGCTTACTCGACTGCCACTAGATGGCGACCCTTTCGCTGCACACTCCCAATAACTGAGGGGGTAGCATATGTGCTGTTAACTTATGCAGGAATATACAGTAACTTGCAGCGTGTTTTTGTGGCACCCTACAATATCAAGAAATGGTATTGTTTATTAGGTTAGGTAAAACACGAAGATGTGGAACGCAGAAAATTGCGAAGACAAATGGGGTTGAAGTATACTTCTTTTGTGCTTAGTTGGATTACGGGATCTGCTTGATGATCTGCTTGATCAAAGTGCAGCATCGTTTTTCCACACGTATGTAATGGCGCCTGGTCTGTGTGTTGGGGGGCTTCGCTGCATCCGGTTTTAGGTTTACCAGAAACGCAGAAACCACGTGCTCATCTCGCCTTAAGCTTGTTTATGCAGAGACCAGCTTGCATGGTCTTTGGCACCCTGGATTTACCCCTGCCAAATTCCAAGTAAAGATTCCTCAAGTCAAGTTGGTCTCCAGTAGGTTTACATTCATGGCTTACTTTTCTGAAGGTCTCTTTAAGGTTTCAGGTAATCGTACAATTTGGAACCCCGTTGTTGATGCACAGTGACAAACAACAATGATGACAACTTGAACCACTTTTCAATAGTTTCGTCCAAAAATTTTCCATTGCGGTCGTAGCCATTTTAATTAATCTATTGGAACACAGACGTATCCATAACTCATCAGCGAATTGCGCCAATTTCTTGGTCTTCTGTAAGCCTGCAAAGTGTTTGAAGAAAAGCGCAGAAGAGGAGCGGAAACGGGGTGTTTTTCCTCCTCATCCGAGATAGGACTCCACTTTGTACAAGTTATTATTCATTAATAGGGAAGAATAGGCGAAAAGCAAGCTCTTCACTCGAATCTGTCTTATCTTCATTTGCTTAATGAGAAGCGCCTTTTCTTTGCGCAACCCCCGTCCTTTTTCCCTTTTATCTTTTTCTGTGCAGATCCCCATTTTTCAGGGTTTTAATGCTGTTCTAGGTGTTTGGCGTGACAGCAATTTCCAGGGAATTTAGCATATTTAATCCATTTTTACGAAGCGATGGAAGAATGCGGCAAACAAAATTACATCTGTATCCGAGGCTTTATAACGAGGCACTATTTATACACTTATTTCAAATGAAACACTAGGCAGGCGAACTTGGAATTTGTAGAATTTGGGTTGGGAAAATTGAAGCTTTTACGCGCTAGGAAAATACATGTATTTCTGGAGGCGGCGACCATTTTTTTTCTTTCTGGCTGGCATTACGGCGCTATCAAAGTGCAATTCGAAAAATCCAAACGGAATTTTGAGAGCTGACAATGTGGAAAGACTAGTACAAAACAGCGACATTTGCTCCACACAAGGCATTTTCTCAGCTGTACGAATGCCATGAAGCAAGAACATGTACCTGTAAAAGGTTGAATCTTCGAATGATATACTTGTTTTAATGAATGGATCAATCTACCATTTCTTCTTCTTCTTCTTCTTCCTCCTCCAAGTGCAATAATTTGTTTTGCTAACAGCTGGAGTACCGCAGAAAAAATACATTCAGTCTTTTCTTCTAAAGGGAATTCAATGGAGCACGTATTTACATATAGACAAGGACGTGATTTATTTTGTAAACAATGTTAGAAGAACGTTGGGTCTGGGCGTATTCGGAGCATTACAAATAAAAATGATTACGTTTTTAACTTGAAACCATCACGCACGACACGGGCACATGGATATCTCTGACCCCATAATGCCCATTGGGTAGTTTTATTTCTGAATTTCAAAGAATCTATCGCTGTTTGTCTATATCTAGGGACATGGTTTCTTGCCAAAAACAGCATGGCCTGAGCAAGCGCTCGTAAAAGTTAAAAAAATGCATATTGTCGTCGTTGAGATGATATTATTTGATTTGGGACCATCATCCGTCCCCTAATGCTCCCTATCCACTTGTAATTTTGGCTTAATTTTGGTTCCCCATCCTATTCAGTTTTTGTATATGACAGCGAAGCTATCGGTGTTTGCCTATTTATAGGGGCACACTTACAAGATAACCTTCAAGCACATGTGAAGTATTGAGCAAGTACTTTTAGTAATTACAGCATATTATGCTTGGATATGCTGCTTTGATATCCTTTGCTTACAAGTGATATTGTTATCTATATTTTGGTAGTAAACCCATACCCCTATTTGATACTAACAATTATTAAATTGTGCCAAACACATGTACTGTAAAAAAAGTTACGCAACTAAATCTGTAAAGGCTATTTGCAGTACATAATGATGTAAAAGAGCTGATATTGACATGTGACCTTGAAAACATCCCAAAAAACACTCAATTGTGATATCCGACCATTAAAGTATACACGTATAAATGCTTGGACATGCTAAAAGAGGCTTGATTGTTGCAGGTAAAAATGCAGTTCTCGTGCTGTGGCAGTACATATTCTGAATTTAATTCCCCAAGGGCGTTCAAGGAGCAGATACCAGTAACGTTATCGGACATGTTCCGGTCATGTCGGGCATTGCCCCCCGCTGTGCCGCGAACATCGAAGACGTGTTCGTAATGGTTTTCTCGTATATCAAACGCCTCTATTTGCAAACGCTGGTTCCGTCTCGCAAATAACAACCAGTCGGAGATCCAATGTTTGTTTTATTGGAAGCCCTGCATGTTTTGTTCGGCATGACGGACAATTTCCACGATAACAACATGCAAGGGGAAAAAGACGAAGATGAAGGCTATCAGAATTTTGCCATGAAACACAATGCCTATTGGCACAGGGGGGTGGGGGTTTAAAAGCAAATAGGAACCCCGATTTTGACACGCAGATACCGTTGGAGTGATTTTTTTGGCGGATGGGATGCTCCCCTTCACGCAGCATCCAAGGGCGTTGGCACCGGTGGCGCCCCCTCTGCGCATGCGCGGCGCCATTGATTCCTGGCCGCGCTCATCCATATTTCATTCACGTCGATTAAAGTATTATGCCGTGGATTTTGTTGGGAAAAAATCATTGGCGAGCAACCTTCTGGCCTTCAGTATTTAGCAGATGTTTCGCGGGCCCCCTTTTTAACATTTATGACAAAACTGATCCGGAGCATCTCGCGCTCCAAAACACGCCAATGTTTTATTGATTGGGCTAGGGTTTCGCTGGGAATTGCATTTAAAAGGTTTGTTTTTTGTCCCTCGGCCACTGGAGCGCGGAAATTGTCGACCGTTTCTTGCTGGGGAAAGTTGGGACATGTTGGGACATGCTGGAACCGAGTGGCTATGCGAGTTTAACATGTCATAAATACACGTGTTATGCGGTTGGAAACGTCTGTCGGAAATGCGCCAAGCACATGGTTTTATGGTATTTCGACATGCATCACTCTTTTGGAAAAAATTGGTTTCTGAATTGTAAAGTGATTGCAAACTTCTGATGTTATTTGCTCGAATAAGCAGCTTAGATTAGATGCAGTTTGCATTATTCGTGTTATGCGCGTGTAAACTGTAAACATTGGCAATCGTATTTGAATGCAACTTCACTACTGTTGCATTATAAGTTACATGTACATTAGTTCCCCTAAAAATTAGGTCAGGATTCTTCATATAATGAAGTATTCGTCTTATTACTACCTGTACATGCATGTTTACATGTGAACGTGCAGTGTTTTATTACTTTCTTCGAATATATCCACCCACACCCAGTTCTGCATGCAGAAAGATAAATTAGTTTTGCAACCACTACGTGATGGTCACATCCATCACCTAACCCCTTCCTTTTTTGTTTGGTGTATCAATGCATGTCAGTGAAGCAAGCCTTTATTTACCTGTTTGTGCCATTAGCATAACCTTATAAATAATCGAATAAATGCTTTCAAAAAGAAAACCAATGGATGTCATCGTCGTATTTAGTTGCCCTGGGGCCATTACGTTATGGTCACACGCATTTTCCAAAACCTTTCATGTCCTCTGGGTTTGCCTCCTTTTAGGGGCACGTTTTCTACACAAAGCAATTTGCTCGCTACCCCATGATCGAAGCGCCATCTGCCGAGTCTCAGGGGAGGTGGAATAATCGTCCCGGGATTGTAAATTCCCAACAGCCAAAAATAAAAATGGCATTAAAATGCCCTTCATACGGCGGTGGCCCCCCCTGTTCTCGACATTTCGCGTTTTAGTGCCCATAAAGTTCGGTCTGAAATGTCCAGGGGGCGCACCTCCGATTCGTTAGTGCCGCCTATAATCGACTTTAATTATCTGGCGAGGAGATACTTTTGACTGAAAAATTCCCCAAAAGCCAATCTTAACGATCTCGGCTCCAAAGGGCCCGAACCCCCTCATGGCCCCTCTAATCCTCTGCTGTGCCCTTTTGGGTCCAAAATGTGGCTGTCGAGCTTCCATCGCCAATCGTTATTTACAAATAAATGCGAAAATCATATTTTCGAGCAGGAATGGCTTTCGAGGTAGTGCATTTCTGTGTCTGGGGCCCGGCATAAAAGCAGCTTGCTGATGGCTCCCTGAATTTGCCATAGGCCAACCGAGCGGCAGTAAGCCACTTTTCCCGATATTCGGCACACGCCATCGAACGCCTCTAAAGCGATTAACCGACCGCAAGTTAAACGGGGCTGCCGCAAATAAGCCAAAACAGCTGACGCCACAGCTTTTTTGCCAGGATTTCATGGCGCTGCCACTTCAGGAGCGCCATGGAGCGGCGGCGCTGCATGGCCTTGCAGAAGTTTTTTCCATGACCCAGAAAAGGTGGTTTCAAAGTGATTGCAAACAGGTGACGGTGGATTGGTGTTCTAACTTTGGCAATGCAATCAGTTTGCAACTGCTTTGCAAGCAATAGACGTGGCCAGTCTTAACTTGTACGGAAAATCAGTTCACCACCAATTTACAACAGTTGTTCTGTTAATAAGTTTTCATCAGTGCGTGATTGGTTTTTCGTCAGTTTGCGGTCAGTTTTATCATAGGGGAGCTGGCAGCCGTGGTCTAGCATCAGTTTAATCCCAACTTTGTACCGTTTTTAATCGCTTCTTATAAGTTTGCAATCAGTTTAATCAGTCTGCAATCACTTTTATCATGTTGCCAGACCCGTCAGCTGCCAGGTCATCAGTCTAAACGAAATTTAGTTTTTGTCGGTTTACAATCGGTTATCATAAGTTGAAATTGAATATTTTGACCAGTTTTCTCAGTTTGTAATAGTATAGAATACATTTTCAGCAGTTTTCAGCAGTTTAGTTGAAAATGTCCAAACGGTAATATCAATTCAATACCAATTGTTCATCCATTTTTCAGTTTTTATAAGTTGAAATCGGTTTTAATCAGTTTTCCAAATAGGGGTGCACAACTCATGTATTCATGAGAACACCCAAATTTCTTGCACTATGTGGTGCATTCTAAACGCATGGCATACTCACCAATTCATCCTGCACTTACTGGAAGTGAAGCTGCAACTGAAAATTATTTGAATTTGAGATGTCCAATAAAGAATTTAGCCAAACTATGTAGTTTGATATTTAGACAGATCCTTTCGTCAATGACGTTATCGTGATTTTCTGAACTTGATTTCTAATACCGTGCTTACCAAACGTGGCCACGTGTGACTGGAACGTTCGGAGTTGTGACCCATTCGACACAAAATGACAAGATGGTTGCTGTGTTTCCATTCATTACCTTCTGTTTTTCAAGCAAAATAATAACCCCAAAATGAGGATGATCGCTCGGCAACGATCCGTTTTGCACGACCATTTCCAGCAGATTGTACGACCCAAATGGCTATTTATTCAAATCTGCTCTGATAATGGCCCTTATCGATCCGGGGGCTAATAGAAAACCGCTTGTCTTTCAATACAGGCGTCGTCTTTCTTGCATGGGTATCGCCCGGATCGAGCTTTGATTCGCACGCACACATATTTTGTCAGTACAATATATTGAAATTGCTGCTGTTGTTGTCATTTCAATCGAAGCAGATATTTAATTTTGAAATATGATTATGCGCTCGCACGCACCTCGAATTGTCAAAGCCGACCAATTTGACGATTTTTTTCTTCGCACTCTTGGGGGAACTCGTAATGAAATTCTTGCGCCTAGGAAAGCTCATTGAGAAAAGGTATTAAAAAATTCCACCCTCGCTGGGGGGTCCCATAGAAGCTGCACGGAGAAAGATTCTTTTCCTAACACGTTCAAAAGCGGGAAGAGAAAATCAGTGATGCCCGGTGACTGATCATTGTCAGAATTTTGCATTGTCGAAGTCGTGCAATGGATTTTTTTCGTGCGCCATCTGGGGCGTAGGTGCAATGGCGCACCTATGATAACATTCTTTACGAAAAGAGTACTTTTGGAAAGTTTGCAATAATAAGTGAACGATTGCCATTCGTCATTCTCTCTTGAGTTGAACATGGTATGATTCGTAAGGTAATTTTCACTGAACAATCACTGAAATCTTGTGTGGTAAGGATTACATGTTGTTCGAAGTCCCCTTCAGTTATCTAAGTATCATTTCAGTTATTAAAATTAAACTGAAGTCATTGCAGCCTCGCTGATTTAATTAAATTTACAACTGGAGTCATTGAAGGCTCAGTGAAGTCGTGGAAGTCTTAATGGACTGATTAAAGTCCAGCTGAACTGATTGTCCCACTGATTTTCTTAAAGTCACATTGCCATTGATGTCATACTGAAATCATGCTGAAGGCAATGAAGTCTGACTGAAATAATTGATATCCTATTGAAATCCCAAGGATGTAGTCAGTATCTCACTGAAGTCATGTCCGAATGAGGTCAGTAACGTCTGGGATATGAACCTCGTGTAAAGTTAGTGCAAGTCCAGGTGAGTCGAGCCTCGTTTCCAAACTGCATGGGTTTGGGGCTTTTGTCGTATTCATGGACTTTAATCTGAGTTTACGGTCGTCAACAACTATAGTGGGACTATTATGACTATAGTCATCAGTGTGACTTTAAAGACTTATGTGATACTTCAATGATACTTCAAAGAATGCACTGGCAAGCACTTCCTGTCTTCTGCAAAACCAGGATGTCCTTATGTCCAAAAAGTGCGTTACCTTCCCGACTTAACTGTGAGTTTAGGACGTCTTTCGAGGTACCGCTTAGGTTCCAGTTTAGTCATTGAAATTTGTGATGTCAAGATGGAGTCTTTGAAGTTCTGCAAAATCAAAGTGTTTGTACGAGCTGTTCAAACCTCGATACAGAGAGCTCCTGAGCTGATGCCTGAAACCATCAAAACACGATGGTTTTAAGTCTGGCTCCAGCAACTTCCCATTACTTATTATTTACTTGATCAGCTCAAAAGAAATCCTTCGTGAGGAATGGTGCTGTGAGATTTAATTACAAATACGAGCACATGCAGGAGATTTAATAAAAACCCTCTGTTAATGCTGTTGCTACCCTACTGCTCAGATTTCGCATTCATGAATGCTTCCGGTAGGCTTTGCTATGGCGTTGTTCATGTTTTACTATTTCCAAGGACTGAGATGCAATGAAAACGCCTACCGGAAGTGCTTTTGTATTCCTGTCCACGTGCTACGTGCTGTGACACACCCGCAGTCTTTTCTGGCAACAGGTAGTACTTCCGATAAGCCCCCAGCTTTTCCAATATGTGATTTCCGCCCAGAAAAATAATGCATTGCCTTGTGTTATATAGGTTTTGATACCGAAATTAGATTTGAGCACATTATTAATGACTCGTGCTTCCAAACAAGCAGTGGAAAGCCCAGAGCATGGTTTTAATAGCATACAAGTATATTACATTAAAACATTTTCTCAAATACTTTCAAACCTCAGAGTGAACATCATGGTCTATCCTCACTGAAAAATGTATTTTAAAAAAACTGTTAGCTAAAAGGAACATCTTTAGCAACTTGCATGGTTAGCTGTGGAAGGAAAAAGCAAGGGAAAAGCTGTGATTCAATTTCATGCCAGTTTCATCCGGCCATCGATCTCCTGATCGGGTCTCTTAATTACACAGAGATCAGTGCGGTAAAATTCATTTTGGGCACCAATAATTAGCTTTCCAAACCATCGAAATGGCATTAAAACATGATCGCCTTAGATGCCCAGAATTCGGAATTGTTTTCGTTCAAGTCGGCTGATTAAGCCGATTCATCAGCGGCTTCCCTCGCTCCGTTTCCATCCACGCATGAAAGATCGAAGGATCAGAAGTCGATGAGGGATTGTTTTACATCGAGAAATTAATTAAAATGATGGGTGTGTGTGCGTGAAGGCTCGTCCTCGGTGACCGGTGGTGGATTGCGGCCATGGACGACGACACCATGTAAACACTTGCCAGTAAATCAGAAAGAGCTGAAGCTTTTCTGACCAATTTACTTTGAAATGCATTGGGCAAAAGCTATAAGATAAAATAAAGCTAACAATATGTCAGAAATAGTCAGGAAAGAGTAATTTTTTGATGAAAACATCAAGGAAATTTAAGAAATCGATGTAACGGTTGGTTTCATATAGGTGGTTACGTTCAGAAGTTAACACAGATGTCAAGAGACGCAACCCCCAGTCAGTCTTTCATGTATGGAATTGTCAACTTTCTACCTAGAATCCTAGAAGTTACATAGAATCAAACATATTTGAAAGCAATAACGTAATCCTCAATTTTTTTAAATTCTTTGTAATTTTGTAGCTCTATTTCCAATTCATACACTGTGCAGTATACTGTTTAGAAAGCTATACATATAAGCTTAGCTCTTCATGTATAGGAGTTCCATTATGGTACATGCAAACATCGATTTAATTCTGTAAGTCGTGCGTAGTAATACGTTGCCTGTATACTTACGTTTATATCAAAGTTCACTGTTTTCATTTCTATTCAATTTGATACACCTACAGTCAGCACCTGAGATGCCACGTGGTAGTTGAATTAATTTACACAATTACAAACATGTAACAAGAAGCAGTAAGGAGGAATGAAAGTTAAATGAAATATACAGAATGTGTAGGATAATTGCAACAAACAAAATAGATAGTCAAATAAAATAATCAGATCCATCTGAATTACATGCCACCCAACTTGATTTGTGAATCTGCTCACCTGACTTGATGTGCCTCAAAACAAACAAGTTAATCGTTGCAAATAGCATGCAAACTGTTTGAACAGGCTTCACACGAGATGAGCAAGTGACTTATGAGTCACATGTTTCTAATAAATCTGAAACCAGATGCAACGAAGCGCTCTCAACCCCAAATTAAATCAAACGCCATTGCAAGCGAATGGGGAGAAATATATATCTGGTTTTAGCCAACTCTGATAGGCCACGTCGCGTCTATGACGTCACTTGAATACCATCCCATCTCACTATCAGTGTCTCAGCGAGAGAACTTTTTCTCGTCGCTCCACTGATACCAGATATGGAAGAGCAAACATGGACTCTTTGCATGACCATTGCCCAGATTGTGTTTGCCCATAGTCGATATGCCCATCAGCGACCATGGCGACACTCTATCTTCTTGGAAGAATGTCGCCAGCGCCAGCAAATGGTCGCTTCCGGTTGGGAATTACGCCTGACTCCAATCCGGTAGAGCTTTATTGGGGGAATAAAAATCCGTGATTCACGTCGAGAACCTTTCAGCTGGACGCGCCCTCCCATCTCCAAGTGATCTAAGATGGCAGCTTTAGGCCACTCTGGTCTCAGGTGCGTGGCCAATGGCGACCAAGAGCTACTCCAAAGGGCTCGCCAGTAATCGACGAGAGCATTGTTATGTCTCGAGGAGAAAAGCCTGGAAGTCCCCCCCCCCTCCTCACTATCCCTCATGTCCTGCGTACATGTATTGATTCGCCATGGCGGATCTGCTTCAATGGTGCCCTAGTCGTCTTTATCGCTTTTTTTCCCCCTTTCATCATTTGGCCTTCTTGGGATGCTGCAACAGAGGTGCGTTGGAGGAAGGTGCCCAACCCTTCACCAGAAGAGACTGGTTACAAACTGAAAAAACTGATCATGGCTTGGTGGTAATGTGGTATTCTGTCTGGACTGCTGACCATGGACATACATTTGCTTGTTCTCAGCGCTGCTCATTGCCCATTGCTGGCATTGGAGGAAGTCATTTGTATAGTTAGTGTGTTGGTGCTTGCCAAGTATTTTCAAAGTGATTGCAATGATCGGTAACGTCTGCTAACAACGAACAGCAATCGGTCGGTAAATGTAATATTGATGTAATCGCAGTCTAATGCTATCTGGACATGGGTACCTAAACGCCACATCTCATGGCATCCTGAATTATTACTGTGGGATAATAAAGTAAATTGAGTTGAAGTACTTGCTATTGGGGTAAATTACGGTATGTGCTCTTGGGGTAAAACTTGCATTAACCCTGGACTAGGGGATGTTTGTATATTTAATGTTTAATTTCGTCGCACATCTGGTTGCGGTGGAAACCAAGTAAATATTAGTTATTCAAAAAGAAGCTTCTGATCAGCTGCCCCTTATCATTAGGCAATCACTGCCAACTCATAAGCCGTAAGGAGCAGCCCACATATAGGGGGCCACTCAATATAACGTTTTAACCTCTAAATCGCAAACAATCTGAATTTGCCTATTGGGGCATTGGCCTGCAGTGAATATAGAACCTTATCTCTTTAAACGGATTCTCATTTGCATATTTCTCGTTTTGGACGTTTGGACGTAATGTCAAGTTATGAAATGGAGGCAACTACATATAGATCACGCTTATATTGGATTGCACATAGTCCATAACCAATTTCTATTTTGGCAATAAGAGAGAAATGCCACTTCATAATTGTCTGCACCACCAGGTATGGTAATCAACAGACTTGTCTCCCAACCAGCACATGGGACTACATTCGCTCGGTATTTAAACCCCACAAGTTACCAACTAACGTGGTCTTTAACAGAGCCAGTTCACTCTTTCAGTACAAATTCAAGATCCAATGAAGCTGCATAGCCTGCTTTCAGAAATGCAACCTCATTCCTGTTCAACTTCCAGAGACACGACGAATTCTCACTTTTTTAGCTTTCGGGCCCACCCAGCGCCCAAAGATAAATTTGAATTTGCGAAAGTTTGCGTTTCCTAATTAATATCCGAGGCATGCGTTAATTAAGGCTGCGCGATTAATAAAACACCGTGTCGGGGTGCGCTGCTTGATGAACAGCTTCAAATCAATTAGAATAAATTACAGGAAATTACTGACACCAAGAAGGAAAAAAGCGCCTTGAGGGGCGAATAATGAAATCCTGGGATGGGAGCTGACTGTACCTCTCTATATGTTAAAATATTTCCCGTGACAACACCCGTATGCGAGGGGTATTGTTATTACACCAGTTTTGATGACATTCTATTATTGTTTATCTAAAAGCTCCCAAAGAAAACGAGCATTAAAGAGGATTTTCTGCGTGTCGCAGTTTTTCCCTTCTGATTTCCCTTTAAGATGTATGTCAATTTATCTGTTTTTTCTTCATCTCTGCTCTTCTTACCCTCCTAATGTACATCTTTAAATTTCATTTTCTTCTTTAAAATCCACCCAGCCCAAGCCCCCTTTCTTCCATCGACTTCTTGCTTCTAAGATGCTAGGTAATCTATCATCTTCAAGCGGAAAAAAAGCTGTTCATCAACACCTTCAACACAAAAGCTCGACGTATAATAAAAGTTTTGGTTAACAAAGTCAACCATGGCAAGGAAGGAGGGGGTTCGTCATCTATTTTAGCTAACAATTACCATCAAGTGTCGATGATGCTCCTCGTATGCATGCAACATCCGCCATGTTGGTCGGTGGGATGATGGGATTCAATGGATATGCATATTGGGCCCTTTTTTCCCGTTTTTAAGACAGGCTATTAAGGAGCGTCGTTTTGTTTCTTGCTTTTTTGTCGCTTGTTTATGGAGGCTGAGTTTTGCAACGTCATGGCGAGTACCATAAAACGCAATGGATCTTGTGAAGGTTATCCCAAGATCCACGTTCTAGGCTGTTTTAATTTTCTTATAAAAGTTTGATTTGAAATTGGACAGTTTGAAGAAACATTTAATTTACTGTCATATGAATGATCAGGCCAGTTCAACACCTGATGCATTGGATACAACTTTTACGGTGACTGTGCACTTTACATGCTCATTGATAACGATCTAATGTAGAAACAATGTATCTTTTGCATTGATGACATTCTTACAGGATTGTACATTTGCAGGGTCTCCCTAACCTGGAAAACCTGGACCTGTCAGATTAATTGAAAAGATGGTATAGTTAAGGAAAAGTTATTTATTTTGGAAACGTTTCATAACATCATGAGTCATTTCCGCTGGGTATTGTCAGTACATAAAATAATCAAAGGTTGATGTCTCTTAGGATAAATTGCGTCATCTGCGACAGGTGTCATTCTTGCAAACAGTTGATCAATAAGTGTGTTGGACAAGTAGTGATGAAATATGAATGTTGGGTGCAGTTTTGGGGCAGGACATAACGTATAGATAGTAACATTTATACTTGCAGACTACTCTGAATGTACTGCTGTTTTACTGTATATTATGGTTTGTTCTATCTTCTAATAAAAACTATAGCATTTCTTACAGTAACATGTCAAATGTTGTCATTTTAGTGGTCAGGACTATATTTCAAAACTGAAAAAGTCAGAGAATTTGGAAATTTCATTAATGTGTTTACCTTAATGCTTACTGGCCTATTAAAATCGTAAAACATGCATGGTTATTCGTTTTGCATAGGGCATCATTTTTATGTTATCCATGAAGTGCGTCCCAACGAAACACCATATTTTCCAGAATGCGTAGAATTTCTTTAAGGTGGGATAGGGGAAGGGAAATTCTGTAAGAGAGTCCTGTTTAAAATCTAACCACATAAAACGAATTTTCTGATTTTAAAAATGCAATACCCGAAACATTTTATAGGGCTATTATTATGCGTGTAGTGCACATCATATTTTCTGGCCTGGGGGGAATGAGGACGTCGGAAGTGGGTTATTGAATTCCAGAAATGGACGCATTGCTGACCGCTGCGTTTTGATAATTGCTAAATCAATTGTCAACACATTGATCGTTTTGCTTCTGGGCAGTTTCTTTGAGCTTGTGGGTGGCTGCTTGTATGGCACGCAACTCCTTCTCTAATGCTGTGTGCCATGTTGGATCAAATGTGATGGATAAGTTGAGTTTTTTGACCTTGGTGCTTGGTTGGCACTCACTGCAAATCCGATATGCAGGCATGATTATGCACAGAGCTGCCTGATTTGAAACAGTGTTGAGACAGTAACTTCCGGTGACAGTGCTACCCCTCTCGCTGACATCTGAAGTATTTACATAGACATAGGATAACAGTACTGGAGAATCCTTAAACATATTATAGAAGTTTCTAGCCTTTTCACCCACGCGATATCAGATCTTTAATTTTTGTGGAATTACAGAATCGATTTATTCATTTTCTCGTCGATGTCTCAGTCGTTTCACCCCCAACGTGTTTATCGATTTTGTTGACCGAAGTCACGAAAATCTGTTGTCATCGCATTAATCAGAAGCTCGGAAATCGATCCTCCACATGATGCTTGGGTCGAACCGAACATCCAGCAGAGCTAAATTCTTCAATGTAGAATTAAATTCTTCATTGTCTTCACTAGGTGATACTCTTTAGTCTAAGGCAAACATGTAACCAACATGACAGTAACTTGGTGTAACGGAGCATACTGTAAGAATTGTTAAGGCTTTCACTTACTACGTAAACAGTAAAGCTCTATTTTTATTCATTTTTATTTATTTACAAACAATTTATTTAAAAAATTATGACTGATCTCTGCATTGAAGAATGTGCACGCAGCTATGGTAGATATTCGGTGTCACGTATTACCACAATGTCGGGCATCTTCAAACGTTGCTCATGCTGTGAACACATTTCAAATACAACGAGCCATTAGAATTATTTGACTGAACTATTTTTCTCTTTTCTTCTTTTTCAACTGCATTGTAGAGTGTATGTTGAAGTTCATGAAACTGCTTGTCACGAAATAATTTAAATTCGAACTAGCAAGGCATGGTGGTCTTTACACTCTGTCTTCCCAGATTCTCATTACGGGGTTGCAAGTTGGGTATTTATAGGGAAGTAATAATTAGTATTCGCCTTGAGTACTCCCATTCGCCCTCATCACTTTGCGACTGCATCTTTTTGAAGCCAACCTCTAATTACCAAATGTTCGTGTGTTCAGGTTTGCTCAATTATGTTTCAAACGAAACATTCGTTCGCTCAAAATGCCACACGTTAGTAATTAGTTAAGCCTTTACGTGTGTGCTCACCTTAATTTAAGGGATGATGAATTGTCTGTATCCCCGCATTAATTCGCCCTTTTCGCTAACGTGAGGCACCAAACAATACACCCAAATTCATACAACAGGCGTTTTTTCTCGTGTGTCTGCATGTATGATTTATTGCCGAAAAAATCATCAAGAGAAAAGCTTTGTTTCAAATTCCAGGGATTTAATTAGAAAACTTGTCCCGAGTAATTTACGCTAATTTATCAATAATCTCGCTTGTATTAGCAGTGCAAGCTTTCATAAATATTGAATCATTCCATTGCATTTGAATTTCACACTCACTCATGTTAATGCTAGTTCATTGCTGGGAAATTGAATATTCCACGTTCAATCTCGTTTTTGGCATTAAATTTTGATGATGAATTGGTGCAAGTTTAAGGTCCTCCAAATTCGCAGTTATTTCCTGAACAGATGGGTGTTTTATTTCCTTTTAAAGTTCTGTTGATACACCGTGCTTTTCGAAGAGATGATATATCACAGAGTTAGGTGAGCCAGTTTTTAAGTCGGGGCATAGATAACTGCAATAAATAAAAAATGCCAATATCAGATTTGGGAAATGTAGTGTGGATAATCGATTTCAAACGTTTCAATAAATCCTGGATGCGATTGCTGGGGCGCGCATTGTCCGTTTTCAGTAATGATGAATGGCTGGGGAATAAACAACAAGGAAACAGAAATCCAAATCTCCGGGTGCAATTGAAATTTATTTCAAAATCGTTACATTTGCGACGATTTCGTGCATAGCTAAAAAACATTAAAGCCAGATTTTGCGATACTGTAGCAAACTACTACCGGTGTTTTGTTATCAATAATCAACCTCTTAACTATGGGTCCCACATACATACATGTTGGCACAAGCAATTTAAAGTTTGGAGAAAATCGTGTTGAAATATGGCGGCCAACTTGCTTTGTCTAATGGTATTCCCCCCAGGATTTTCATTATTCCAAACTTCTTAAAGTAGAGAAAAGGGAATGCAGAATAGTCGTGGCTGCATACTGATGATATTCGTTTCAAATGTAACAAGTGGTTGACTGATTTGTGACGTATTCTAAAACTGGCAGAAAATCAATGACATTAGTTTCAAATGTAACCAATGTGCACCTAACCTTAGTTCCATCCATTAAATTAAGTTTATTCCTGCTGTCGGGGATTTACGTTCTTAGTTTAGTTGTAAACTAGTTGCAACCCATTTTTGCACGTTTGGATCGTATTTTATCTTATTTCTGAAAAAATCAGCTTCCACTAGTTTTCAGTTAGTTTGGTTTCCATAAGGGAAGCTTCGTCATCTTAGTGCAGTTCTTACAAGTGCAGTGAGTTCTTCAGTGCTGGTCGATTTCCATGACTAACCGAAGACTCCGATTTCTGGCGCTGAAGAAATTGGAAAATAACTGTAGAAAGTCGCCTGTTCGGCAGGCCGGAAACAACTGAAAATTGGGCGCTGATTTGATAGCTGTAAAAAGCGAAGTGCATTATAAAAATGAGGGAAAATGTAATGGGCTCGGCTTTTATAACCTCGTTACATGCGCGGTTTACATCATGCAAATCTCGCCGTTTGAATCCGGGGATAAATATTGAATCGCTATTTTATTTCGTTCCTCAGTAATTCCCCCATGGCCCCAGCAAATTGGGTTTGGGGCGAGGAAAAGGGCGGCGAGCATCTGGTTATGAAGTGCTGCGTATCTTGCTCTGTTGACATGGCAAATACACTAGAAATATGGGCAAATAGCAGTTTTCACACTTAGTTCTATCATAACAAACATGCGGTTCGCATTTAAATCGCAGTTTAAAACGCATTCCTCTCCCATGTTCAGTTTCAGTTGATTGCCGGAAATCCATGGTACTGATCGGTTTTTATTAAGCCGAAATGTTTCGTTTTGATAGATGTGAAATGATCAGCCACCATGATTTTGAGTGGGTGAGCATTGCCTGGCACAACTAGCTAACATAATTGAAATATTCAGTAGGCCTGTTGCTATGTTCAGCAGCTAGCTAGCCATTGAACGACGTGATGAGGGAAATTCATGTTATATAGCCATATAGCCATCCGTCATTTGCATGCTGGGGCATATTTGAACAATAAAAGCAAACAATTTGCTGCCATCTCATTGTGACTAATATTTATTTATTTTTTCTTTCTAGGTAAGTACCCTTGAAAATCACTAGTTTTTTAAGATCGTCTTTGTGTTGCTGGATGGGTGAGTATGGAAAACCTTAAATTAGAAGGTGTTAGCGTGAATTTTCCGAAGTGACCGACTTCTGCATTATAAACGTTTGTTCGAAATAAGCATTTATCACATTAAGACATTCTAATTTAATACACCAATAGCCCCTAAACATGCTGGTGATTTTTGCAATTCAGGTAAAATGCTGGATGCTTAACTATTTATGGTGTCACGTGGTGACGCTTTGCCCGTTGTTGATTTTTCATTTTTTGTGGCGTTAAATGTTCTCGAATGCATGACTTGCATTTGCCAGTCGCTGGCGATGTTGCTTAAACGGATAGCGTTGGCCAGGCACTCTGTTGTCAATGCAGTCTGCTCGGCTTAGGTGAGCGAGCAACGTCATCCTTTAAAACCCGAAAATCCACTTGTAAAAACCCCGCCAAATCACCTTTAACTCGGCACCAAACACGAGGCTCCATGACTGGAATATGTGGCAATCGAAAAAATGGCTGCACGGAGATCAGACGTAAGCCTCGGCAGCTCGGATTTGCGATGTTTGACAAGTATTATATACGATGGCGTATAATTTCTGACTGATAGCCCAGCATTCTTGAAGGCACAACTCCCTTAGCCAGGGAACTAAACAAATGAACCTTCGCTCTCCGAGCAAACATTCCGACAGTTTCTTCTGCTGAGAGCTCCTCTGACATTTGATGGCCTTCATTAACAAAGCTAAAGGGAGATTAGCGGGCCTGCAAGATGGTGCACGTCGGGCTTGGCAGAGACGGATGGCCGCTTTGATTTATTCGAGGATTAAAAGATTTGGGGTCTGTCTTTTTCCCCTTTTTTCCCGTTTTGCCAATGCAGCGGGGGCTCAATTTGCATCGACTGCTGCGATTTCTGCTCGGTTTAGATAAATTCTTCCGTTCCGAAGACCTCTCCCCCCAGTCAAAACCACTTCGGCTAACTGGTAGCGGTGGGTGACAACTCTTCAGGAGATCAGACGTAGCACTGCTCGAAATTTGGGATATCGGCGTGAAACGAGCATAGGCGGCTGTTTGCATGTTTGCATATCAGATGGACTATTGAATAGCGAGGCACTTTGGAATTGCTCGAGCATACACCCGTGACAAATGCATCGTGCTGAAATTGCACAATGGAAAAAGGCGTGCTGTCCCCGGATCCGTGGAGAAATCCGCCAGGTCGTGGTGTTGTTAAAGACTGCACGTGTCGGGCTGGTATTTGCAATGAATAGTATATCCCAGACATGCTATGTATGAACCCTGTATAAACCAGTTATTAGGGTTCCTGGATGACAAAGCTGGTGATCTGGGAAATTCGTCTGTACTATATTTATAAGCTAATTTTTATTGGTAAAAAATGTCGCTATAGATACTGGTTACTTGGAGCTACTTGATAGATACTTGGAAATTAATGCTGGGAAAATTACAGCCTTGAAAGTGCAGCATTCAAATTGATTGTCGATGCAATGCTTAGCAATGTAATTTATGGTCATCTGCCCCTACAAGCAGGCAATCACTACTAGCTTCCAGTCCTTTGGAAAAACTCGCTAATGAAAGTGATAGGGAAAGCACACGAGTTTGCATTTTTTTTAAGAGAATATGTATTAGATCGGTGAAATTGTTTGTTTCAAAATGCTAGAAATATTTTTGCATAGCGTCGGTAAAATCTTGGAACGTTTAGGGAAATTGATATCAATATTGGGCTGGATGGTTAGTGGAGTTTAATGGCACAATGCTTAGCCGTATCAGAAAATTGATAATGGGATGCAATTGAGCAGCAAGCGTATCAACCTTAAGTGGGATTTTTTTGGTACAGTAAAATCAGAAAAAATGATTTTCACACTCTCAAACCCTTCCTCCCACCCCCACCATGTGGTATGTCTTAGCTGAAAGTAATGAGCTGACTTGAATATGATGTCTTGAAGAAATGTACATACATACATGTGTACATAACTTCCTCAGTCATTTCCTTTAAGATGCTGAATGCATCACCTGATAATTTGATCAACTGTTTACATATATTTCCATTAGTATTAGTTCCACATATTTCCATTTGTTTTTGAAATTTTTCAATGTCGTTGACATGCCGTCTGAATCAGAGCTGCTCGCTGGTGCAACGCACTCCCCTAAATGACAAATGGGTCCAAGATAACTGTATTAACGCTGGTGTCACACTACCCAGAGCGAAAGTGTGGTGACACGGCCTATAACGCTCATCCCCCAGAGCCCCTTGCTAAGGCGCCCATAAGCAGTTACTTTGAATTGCTCTCGATTAACTTTCATCCGCCCAGTTTTTCGGCGAAAAAGCGCCGAAGTGGAGATCCCGTGGAATGCGCTCGGGAGGCATAAAATTGCGCTTTTATATGAAAATGCGTTATGCATCAGTTTAATTTAACTTCTCAATTTTTCCCTCATTGCTTATTTACTTAGCGCCCTAACAGGGACCTGGAGAGGTAACGCCATCGAGTTCCTCCTAAGCCTCTCGCCTTCAGCAACCCCCATTGCACCCACCCCCAACTCCACTTTTGTCTTTTCTCGTTCCGTGCCCACGCTCAAGTAAAAGCTCCTTAAAAACTGGCAGGCATTTAGGGCATGTTTATAGCGCTTGCCATTTTTGATGGCGCTCAATGTCCCTGGATGTTGGAACGTTGGAGGAAAACAAGATTGTGCTGCTTCGTGGCTCTGATTACCTAGATAAGGCACAGGGCGCCCCTGCAGAGTCCATCATCTCCTGGCCTTGAGCCACCACAACGGCTTCGCGACGATGGGTTTGGTAATGTGTTTGATCAAGGCATGGTTTGGGTCCACGACCTGAAAGCAGCGCCATGGCTTCGAAAAAATCCGTTCGCCTGAAGCAGGGTCTTGGACTGCCTCTGGCGTATAACGTGAGAATTAGTTGGACTGATTTAATGGTAATGTAACAGGGTGTCTGTCGGTCAAGGAATTCTTGGAAAAATCATGAAGGTCATGATGATATTTTAGTACTGCCAGAGTTCCCTCACCCTTTGATGGACCAATTTTCAGTACTTGTTACCTACAGAATTCCAACTTTTTGATGCCATCTAAGCGCCTGTTGCACCCTTTTAGATTAAATTAAGATAACCTGGGGTTACCAATAACCACCGGTTACTCTAAGGGTTAATAGGTTTCTGTTGCATCATGTTACTATACGGATTTTTAACACACGATTGTAACCTGGTAGATGAGGTGGTTGTAGCTAGCAGTTCATTATTTCATTGAAACCATAACCTTAGGTTTACCATTAGCTGCAAACTTCCTGTGGTGCAGTGCATTTCCATAGGTAACTAGAGGTTTACTTTCGGTTTTGCTTAATTTTTGTTGGTGCAACCGGCCCTTAGCACCTCAAGTAAAGTTGCCCTTCGGAATTGACCTTCACGCAATGGCCAAATATTTGGGAGAATGATACAGTGTATCCTTTGATTTGCATACCATCTGAATATTGTCCATATTTATGATGTCATATAAAATGCGTTGAAACACATAGTACACTTTGAATGATGTCGCCAATTTGAAAGGGTGGTGGGATTGACCACTAAATGAAAAGTCAATCAATATTTAAAATAGACATTTGTGTAGATGCGTTCATCGGAAGAAAGATATGTCTTGGAAATTATTCTAATATACCAGGGAAGTAAAATACATGTATTTTAAAACTGGTCACCTTGTGTTCCTAATACATGCAAAAAGAGTACATGTATTACTTAATTTGCAAATACTGTTCTTGTTTCAAATTGCGTGATCAAAAGTAGCGAACTGAGCAGAACATACATCCAAAAATGCCAGAATATCTAATTTGCCTCTCCACAAATTCCTCGCAAGATCCACGTGTGTATTTCAGATCATTTAGGGTCATAACTACTTAGGGTCATGTTTTTGGCCTAGCTGGGGCCAAATAAGCCCGCGTCCTCCCCCAGGCGGCGCGCGCGCTCAATTAGGCTAATTTACCCACTGAAGCAAATTTCCCAATTTCATCCTTTTGTTAATCACGTCGTTGAATAATAGAAAAGCACAGACACGGAGGAGAATTATCGGAAAGCCATTAGGCGTGACGTCAAAAAGACAACGGAGGATGAGGATGCTGCAGCCCCGTTGCCACGGCAACTGCGGCCTACTTGGGAATGTAGGCCGTGCGCTTTTTTTAGCACTGTGCTCCCGTCGCCACCCTCTTCCTCTCCCAGGATTTGTTGCCTTTGAAATGGCAAAAAAGGGGTACAACAACGGAGATATGAAATCGTCCCCGATGGCGACTTTGATTGCCAATTCAATGCGATGACCAATCCCCGAGGATGCTCGCCTCAAATGGGCTTTCTGAATCTCGATGCATGCTCTGGTCATGCTAAAAGTCTGTCAAGGCAACAATGGGGGCATTGCAAAGTGATTGTGGTGCTGTTGCTTGTCAAAAACAAGCTTCTCCATGAATAAACCTGATTGCAAAGTGGTTGCAAGAACGTAGTGTTTGCCACCCGATTAGGTTGCAGTTTACCTTCGATAACCACATACCTCTGATAAGCACCATGGAATGTCACTTTACTATCGGTTCATCAACAATGTTTCAGTTCTTCTATAGTTTAAACTGTTTGCAATCATTCATACCATAAGAGCTATTAACTGATTACCAGTACACTGTCGTTTAGCTGTAAGCTCTTATCGAATATTAGCTTGCACTGCAAGTAGATGTAACCAACATGCAGTGTACAGGATGTACTATCCTATATATACAATGTGTACAGGGTGTACTATCCTATATATACAATGTGTACAGGGTGTCACTTTACAAGCGGCTTAATGTTATTTTCCACGAGGGAAACAATGTGTCTATAACTAATTTGCGACCTGTGGAAAACTTGGAAACGATTGATTGACCACGATATTCTTTGTGGAAATGTAAACGCACATGAAAGTGACTTGGTGTAAGGCATATACGTTTACTGCGCTTTTCTGAATAGCTTTTCAGCTCACGCTCAGCTTTTATCAGTTTCAAATCAGTCGATTTTTGGGGCACTCGGCAACCGCTTTCAATTAGTATTCATGGCTCCACTCCCATGCTTACGAAGCTAATCTCAAATTGGATCTCGTTTATTTTTTGGATTTTTGTCGTGCGTCAGTCCAAATAATGGATTTATTAATTAAAAGATGCACATTTGCCGCCATTAATTATTACTCGATGGGAGCAGTAATTAATTAGTTTGATTACTGGAATCCCCGCCCGCCCCTCAGGGGCTAATGCCGCCGACTTCTAACCAACCCACGTTTGCCATTAATTGCTCGACGTTAAAATTAAATGTCGCCTTAATTAATGTCGTTTGCTAACCTTCCATAGGTCAGCCTGCGACTCCTCAGTGGGTTTCAAACCCCTCAGCATCCGTGCTAGGTGTTCTTGCTAAGGGCCCACAAAATCAATTGAATACGTTGAACACTGTTATCTCTGGCAAAGGTGGCTTTCAATAACAAAGGGATTTTCTTCATTAGAGATGCTAATGGGGATGATGGGGCCTAATGCAATACCAGCTTCCGTCTGATCCATAAGCTGATGCCCAATGGCACGTCTGCCATTCGAAAGGTCACACGAAACAATGAGGGTCGTTCCAGCAGAGGGGTTGCTTGTGTTTCTTTTTTTAGAAAATGCAAATATACTCCCATTCACTCTAATGAGACTTCACGCAAAATTGAAGGTGATGCTCTTGCATTATGGCCCTCATCATTGCATTCTAAAGATGGATGAATCTACTGCTTGATGAGTGTAGATTAGTCCATTTTCTTGTAGATTAAATGTGGAAGAATGCTTCGAGTACTACGGTTAAACACAAACTACTGGACAAGTATAAAGTGTATACCTATTTAATTTAATTAAAACTTGGCAACACGTAGTCCAGACAAGTTTAATGGCAGCAAAGGAAACCAAAATGGCCGTCGTAGCGAGTGCATAGGAAAACAAAATGGCCGTCATAGTAAGTGTGGAGAAAAGCAAAATGGCCGCCCAGTGAGTGTTTCGATTGATTTTTCACCGTTGAAATGCTGTTTGACGTAGCGCTACTCGATACCCTTCATTCGTTTTTAATCTCGAATGTTATGGCGGGTTTTACATTACTTTGTTGCTGCTAAAATTGTGTTTCGCAGCTTGCGTGGAATGAGGCGTTATCAGTTAAAGCTGTCATGCGTTTTCGCACTCCATTTTCGAAACTTAGCACCGAATGCAAGGCAAAGTCGACGTCACTCATAACGCCATTAACAGGGATTAAATTTCAAGTGGACTCAATCGAGCTCCATGAATAATGCAGCGCATTCTGACATCGAGAATGCTACACTAATCGAATGAAGCTGCGAGATTAGTGCATTATGAAAAGCACTTTTAATAATAGAAATGCGGACATGTATCACTGGCGTAATCGAGTTTCGTTTTGCGCCATGACGTTTTCAAACAATGTCTAGTGGTGGCATTTGAATCCGTGTAGTGAGTGTAGTCAACATCCACTCTAGGTGGCGCTGTGATTGAGTGGCAAAGTTCTGCTGCAATGCTTCGCAGATTGTTATTTGCGAAGCATCGGGTGGCATTCAGAGTTCTCAACAAGGCAAATTAATTAAGCGATGATTATCGATAATCCTATGTCAGAATGAACATAACTTAAGCAAAGCGCGCAAAAAGTTGATGAAGAAAGATTGCCCTAATCAACGTTTGCAGAAGCATTAGGGTCCCAGTGCATCATGGTTTTGATAAATAGACCACGTACCGAATTTTCCTTTGCAAATAACGACTCGTTTGATATCACATTATGGGGTTTTCTATGGGCAGCCTTAAGGACTCTGGTGAGCATTAAATCAAGTTCCTATGCAAGGTCCATAATGGCGATCGTCCAGATGACCTTTAAGGGCGACTCTGTACATTGCGAAAGCACTGTTTTCAAACTGATCAAAAGCTTTCCCATTTTTAATTTCATGTTAACTGCGCTGCTTGGGATTTAAAAAGATTAATGTACAGTAAAATATAAGGGGTGATCATAAAGTCCTGCATTCATTTCAATATACAGTATTTCTAACTATCAAGAGTTAAAGTACCAAAGTTTGGAAAATGGTACAATTTTTGATGAATCATCTACATTTAAATTGAAACACTTAGTCTACCTTTCTCTAATATTTGTTTCTTGTTGCTGAAAGCTTTTTTAAAATAATGTTTTGCAACGAGGGCAATATGTTATTATCACCCTGTTTTGTAAAATGTCATTTGAAGCCTAAGCTGTATAAATTACTAACTTGATTTCGATTTCTGCAAACCTTATTATTCTCTTCTGTATATTTTTTACCCTTCGAGTTTTGTTTTGTTTTTCGATTTTCAACTATATATTTACCAGACTCTGATTTCAAAGTTTCATTTAATTAATATGTTATCGAGGACATGCTTTCTGAAGCATGTTTGCTCCATTGAGTTAGCTAAACATTCTCATGTTATACTGTATGACTCATTTGTGTGCACTAGCGCTTACAGATTTGAACTGTTCATGTTTAGCAAATCTAGATGTTTACCTCCATCCACAGCAAATCCGTCAAATGCATACAATGTTGCAAATTGATCGAGTGTTGGATATGCCGTGTGGGTTTGGAAGGCCTGGCATTATACAGTACATATAATGGGCGGCAAACATGGCTTCTTTAGCATTTAAAAAAATGTAATGGCTGCCGCAGGAATTTCCATTAGTTATCGTGAACAAATTATCGCATTATTTCAGCTTCTTGTCCTGTGAGATGGTTTCAAGTAATAAATAATCCCTTTTGGGGAGTCTAGTTTAAAGCCATACGTCAAAAGACATCCCTATTACTATGCCGATGACTGAGAGCGGGGACTGAATTTGTTGCAAAATTCTGCACATGCAGTTGGTGAAAACAGTTGACACTCCTTAGAGTGATTTAATGAGACATCAGCTTTGTTTTCGAAATAGCGACTTTGTAAATGGGCCATTTGTTAGACTGTGTTTGAAGAACTACATGTTGTTCACATGTGGATGACTATTGTTTTTGCAGTCGGTATGAATTCCATTTTTATTTTTTCTATTTTACTGTAGGTGACAATAGGCTAAATGTATGTGATTATACATCTATAAGATATAATGTTGTACCAGATTTTGCACAAGTTACTGCGTCTGCACCTGCACTTTAATAATAAGATGTAGTTTGCAAAATACGCGATTCATTGTGGTTCAGAAAGATCCCCCATGAGCGAAGCATTCAATTGTGTCACCCTATTTGACCTTGAATTTGTCCATCAAGGTCATTCGAAATATAATGTATTTCATAACCCGGCAAATTAGAGCAGTAATGCCAATTTGAGAAGTTATAGGTTACAAATAAGTTCTTACCTGTGCATGATGTACTAGAAAATACTTAAGGCCTTGGTGAAGACATCATGTTGTTTTTTTTACTGCGGCTGCATCCTAGTTAGGGAGAACAGATAACCGATTCCATCAAGGTTCTGTAAACTCCCAATATATCTGCTAATATCGATTTATAATTTTGCGCCAGTGCCCTTAGGGGGTTGCAGGCTAACAACGGGAATTTCAACGTTGCGGTGATACATGTCAACCTTTATTTTTTGCTGAGGAATGATGGTGACCCATCCACACTTGACGGACCCTGTGGTGCAAAACATTAATTTTTATGAGCTTCACCAATCACGATACCCATCCTGGCATGGAATCGAACTGAATACATTCCACGCTGTCTGGGGCCGTGATTAACCATCAAAATGCGACGATATCGACGTGTAACGTTGCAAACATCTGCTGCTGTACCACATGTCACCGTAAATGAATCAAACCGCTAAATCGCGGATTTAAATCGAGCTGCTCAAGAATCGAAGTTTTTTGAGCTGGGGCAAATGGGTTTTTGGAGACGCGAAAATCTCCTTCATTCATTTAGGAATTTTTCACCTAGGCCCTGGGACACACCAGGGCCTAAATAAAGATGGATGGTGGCGGTGCACAGATGTGCAGATGCTCCGATTGATTTATATCATTGAAGCGAACCCAGTTTGAAGGAAATTCAGGCGAGCATAGGTGGGCTCAGAGATTTTGAGTAATGCTTGCTCTGAAAGTGTAATGATGCCGAAATCGATTGCGCTTACAGCAAGGTTGCCTCCTAATCCGAAATTTTTAAGTCTTCCAAAGCTAGTCGTCTACGTGTGGTGCTCTGTTGTACATGTCGTTTTGCGGCGGCCAAGCAGGGCCTTGGTCATCTTGTCGACATGGCTAAGATTGGAAACATTTGCTTGACATGACGTAGATGCGAGGGAAACTTCAATCAATTTCCTATCCTAAAAATGCTAGAGCCTTACTACAGATTAGAACTTGCTCCGCCGCTGACAATGAGTAAGTGAACTTCTTCTAAAGCATGGACACACTGGAGAAGTGAGGAAAGTGGGAAATTTCATCCCTGTACGGCAGAATATTCGTTATGCAATTTATTTCGAAATAGTTGAAGCTTGATAGATTAGCACATGCATTGCAATTGTCCTAATTTTGGCCCATGGACAGTTCAGTGGCGGTATTGCCAGCCGATAGTTTTGAATTTGTGCCGCAATCTACATAATTAACATTTACAGTCGTTAGAGAATTTAACTTATTGGACATGGCTAATTACGTGTAATTCCAGTCTGCTGGCGAACTTGGAAATGCGAATGAAATCCAAGTTTTTCAGCATCGCCTCTTCACGCTCTGGTGCTTGGTGCATACATAATGCGGGCCTCCCATTTGTTCTCCCTTCAATATTTGCTCGTGAAATCAGCTCTGAATTTTGTTTGCATTTAATTAGTTTGTTTACTGTGCTCGGGCTCCATTTCTGGATATGGATTCTAATTCTTCTGCTCTAATTTGCTTTAATCACACCAATTGAATCTCTCCCTGAAAGCATCTACCTATCTCTAGGAGCTCGCAAAAAAGTCTAAATAAGATAATTCTTTGTCCTTGCTAGTCATCAAATGAAATTCCTGCTTAGTTGAGGCTTGTTCTCTTTGGTAATGCTACATGTACGTCACCAGTCTTCGTTTTTGCCCTATGTACTCCAGGTTGTACATTAATTATGCAGTTTTCATTTATTCGCGTTGATGATAAATCTCGTTTTGTATCAAATAACTTTAATTACACTAGTTGAGTAAATCTATACGATGGCAGAATGATTGGTTTGTCAATGCCTGGGATCGTAGAAACGATACATGTATAATGTGTGCACAGTGACACTGACATTTATGATTACAATATTTACCCTTTCAACGAATTAGCCCATGTAGTTGGGTGTTCATCTGGGACCATGGTATCATTGATGCTGACCGTTCTGCAATTAATAGAATTAAACAGAACTTGTAAAATAACAGTGTATAGTTTTGCAAGAGGGCCAATACCAGGTACAATGGGTGTTTGACGATGCAGTAACTGTTAGTCTGCGGGGAACACAAATATGACAGGGCATTGTGCAGAACTGATAATAATGTCCATAATTTAGTTTGTGGTACCACAGTTACCATAACTGACATCCCCCAGCGCATTTGCAGTGGTGATGTACAGGAATACCTCAGTATTACAATTGGATGCCCCAAGTGCAACAGATACATGTAAGTTGGTTCATATTAATCTGTTCCAGTGTAGATCATTGCATAAATTAACAACTTTTAGCATATGTTTACCTCTTTAATAGTTAATTTGAAATTCAAGTCTTCAATTTATCATTTTCATATTTTTAAGGTTGATTAAAATACTGCAACATGTGCATTCGCAACAATGTTCTTAAAATGTTATTTTTTAGCAAAATATTTGGGATATATAGATCGTGCCAGATTGTGCCAAGTTGTTATGCGAGAATGACCAGCGTCCTTAACTAGCTTCAGAACGTATCCCCATTTTACTTTTTCCATGGTCTTTTTGTGCCTAAAATAAACTAATTCAAAATGCAATTTATTTATCTGTGGTGGAGCAGGTAATATTCTGAAGTACATGCACTGCAGCCAATATTAGTTTAAGGCACAAGATACATTTTCACTCGCAGTCTCAAAATGTCATAGCCACTAAGAGGGGTATGCCTGTATGTCAAAAGCAGACTGGACACCGAAATTTCTCACCCTCGAAAAACTTGGTTGGGTCACGGATTGTACATATTTTCATCAAAATATACTCTATGTGACGAATTCTGATTCACCAAACATAAATGATGTATATCGACAGCTCCATACATGTATGCCGATTATATAGAGTAGCTCTGGGCCCATCAGTCATTGGAAAAAGTTCCTGAAAGCGTTTTTATGAAAAATAGCATTTCGTTCGTTCAATGGGCTCTCCGAGTGGGTCCATGTTTGTGCGCCTCATGGAATTATGGGCGCCAAAAAGGCCACCGGGTGGAGACAGCTGTTTGCCATTGTTTTCTGTGTAAACACGTTGCAACAGAAATGTTGCGCCATACGTTTTGTCGCCTAACGACAGTACATGGAAACACGGCTGAATTTCAGCGCAAGGGGGTGCACTCTTATCGATTTCTTTTTTTTGAGGAATTCGCGCTTGATGAAAACCTCGCGTTTATTATTGGAGTGGGATTTTTCCCGGGCCCACCCAACCCCCGGCTTTCAAATAAAGAGGAAGACTTTCAAACAACGTCATTTCGTCGCGGCGGAGGACCCTAATGGAAAGTGCACCTTTTCACGTGCCAAAAGAATGGTCCTTGCATTTTTTCTTTGATTGCGATGAAACTCGATTTGTTGGAAACAGAGTGTCCGAAAACGAAGGCTGACAGAAGTTCTGTTCCGAAGGCGTCACTGGACTTTCTTTTCGAAAGCGTACATACTGTAGCACTGATGCAAGGTGATGGAAAATCCTGTAATTATTTGTAAAATCTCTTTGCCTCATCGTCCACTCACTATTTTTTACCTACAGACTTTAAGATATACCTTGAATGACCTGTAGATCAGGCATGTAAGCCTGATTTACATACCTTGACTTGAGTATGGTTACTTTTAGGCTGCATGCGTGTTGTTTGATCCAAGGCACCTATAGCCATGAATAACAGTCACTTTAGTTAAATAATAGACATCGGCTTAATGTGAGAGGAGTTCGTGACTTCCTGTTAACTGTGTTTGCATGGGTAAATCTAAATCCAGATGTAGCAATTTAGAAGTCATCACGAGTCACATCATAACCGGTGACAATGCCATCTCTCACCGTTTTCTTGATTTTACAAATGTTTAAAAATAATTGACATGTTTACCTGCCATCATGTTTACATGCAATCTGTAACCAGCCTTGCATCAAAAGGGGTTTACATGTCGTAAAGTCTGACGTTGATGTGCCATGTTTCAAAACACCCAGAATCTTCTGCTTTTTAAAATAGCAGCACGGACATTAGGTTGTCTGATCGAGCTTTCAACAAACAGATACATGTACTTCATCTCACACATGTTTGTTTAACTGTTTACATGCTTCATGCTGCGACTTTAACTTGTTCGGTTTGAGGTGTCTCTAACCAAACCGCCCCAATCCAAGTTCGAAATCCGAATCATCAAGTAAAGGCAGATTCAACACGTGACATCCATGGATTACTTAACTTATGGCTTTGTGAGGTTTGCATGTGGACATAGTGAGTTTTATGTGAGCGATTACTCGGACACATTTTGAATTGGTGAATCCAGCATGCATGCTTCTGACAACTTTTCTCCTTTAAGAAAAATCAATTCTGCATTTCACATGGGAAGTTACCGGTAGACGCAGGACTGTCAGTAACAGTCTCTTAAATGCACAGCGATTTTTGTCGAGCAGAGGATTAATGACAGGGTCCTGTTTCCCCATCATTTATAGTTGTTAGCTATTGTCAATATCTACGTATGGTGGGAATCGACGTATTTGTCTATCCATGGATACGAACACTCTCCATCTCATCCCCCATAATCGATTTCTCGAACGCTGGCAATTTTACCCTTCCACAGAGCGAAATGCCATGGAGTGTGTGAAAGTGCTGTATTTGTTGGTTTTCAAGACTGAGACGGGCAAACGGGCTTAATTTTCGGCGGTTGCAATGCCATGGGGACTTCATGAAAACATGGAGCATCGTGCTTGATAGAGCACTTAAGATGCCATTTTCTGTTCAGACCGTTCGGTTATTTGAAATTTAGTCTGAGAATTTTTTTATTTTTTTGGTTTTTTTGCCTCCACGAGAATGAAAGTTTTGGCATGAGAGGCCGTATCGATCGCTTTCATGAATTTAGAATGAATTTCCAACTGCAAGGAATCGTCCGACTTGCCAACTCTGGAAGGCAGGTAAAAGCAGTAATCCTTTCCAGCGTCGGCAGTAAAATTGCCTTTCGCATTCTTTATCTTCGCGCCGTCCCTAATAGTTTTCCATTTCTGAGGTTTCAAAAGCGTATTTTTGAATTTGGCATCCCGGGGGACGAATTTCGACTTTTTATTGGACGTTGTGCTGCTTCTCGTTGTTCCGAGCAGCTCGAAATCTTCCAGATTTGTAGGGTGCGCATGGCGTCTGAAACTCCTGGTGGGAGTGAAGCGCTTCCAAATCTCAAACCAATTCAAATCAGTTCGGTATTGGTTTTGGTTATTGACAGCCTTCTACATGGATAAAAGGATGGCTTGAACACAGTGATTCCATTGCTGTTATTGATGGCAGGACATGATTCGAAAGCCATATTAGCGACCATCTTTGACTACACGAAATTGGTTTGGTTTTTAACCACAAGTACTCGTAACAATCTCGGGACAATCTCTGTCAGTATTTAGCGGACACGTGCACGTTTTGAACAATCTAGTAGAATTTTATACTAGGTAATGGAGCTGCATGTATTCCATCCAGGGAAAGAATATACTGGGCAATTGAAATTGATCAATTGGATGGAAAAAAAGGTTTTCAATTAATCTTGCCCAACCTTTTCGGCCATCGTGGGAATGTGGCTGGAACACCAGATCTATAAGCTACATCGTTCCACTTGGTGATAGCCAGTGTATTCTTTCCTGAAGTTGTGTATACCTCCTTGCATTCCGCTAAATTAACACTGGTTATTGCAAAACATGAAGTCCAACATAACAATGTTGGATTTGTCATTATCTTAGTTCAGCTTATTTTGTGAACTCCCTGTATATGGGCAAGTAATCATGATTAGGTTCGTTGTGTCATGTTGACATATGCGACTTTCAGCTGACGAAATGAAATACATTTAAAATTTAACCGACAGTATTGTCACCCGCATCCCTTTCTATAGTTATTCCCAATGATATTAAATTCAATACCTGACCTGCTAAGTATACGATGTGGCACGAAAATTATATGTTGGGCAAGTGTTAGTCGTGCTCCTTGTTGGAAATGTGTTGGGTTTTTGGCTTACCACAAATACGGGTCTAAAGTTCTTAATCACGTTATTTCCCTATCAAATGAAAGAGTTGTCAAAGTAAAATCAGCCTAACGATTTATGTAAATGACATGGTGTACTGTCTGAGCACCAAGATAGAACTTACCAGTCGTTCCCATTGCCATCGGAAGAACATGGATGGTGATGATCACCTTTAAAGCACTTAGTGCAGTTTTATTCATACCGAATCCGCCGTTCCAGATATTGACTACGGCGCTTCCCTGTCCCCACCAGCGCGCAATGGGCCCAGGTTGCCTAGTATATTCGGCACGTAATCCCGCCGTTTTAGACGTTGCTATATCTGGACTCCCCGCGCATATTGATTAAGATTTCACTGCCACTCACCCATTTCTACGTTTGTATCGTAGCAACATTGAGCTTTTAATACTTTTCGTGGAAGCAACCTATTAATTAAATGTAAGCGCGGCGCATGCTGGCACGCTCAATGAACACTGGCTGCAACGTGTCCGCGCTGCATTTCATTTCCAAAACATTTTTTTTTCGAGGAAATTCACAGCGGAAGCTCGGTGCTGAAGATTTTTATAATTTCTTGCGAGACACCACGCGGCTCGTGCGTGTTTATTAGAAAATTGCTCCAATGAGAACTCGCTCCTGAGTATAGCCTGGCGATGCAAATGCGCCATTTCGTTACCTTTATGATGTGGAAGTTTTAAATAAATACATTCCGCTTGGGGGTCAGAGGCTACTTGCACCTGCAGGGTGTCCAACATCATAAGGACATGTCAACCCATTCGTCCAGGGTTTCGTGCACGCATGGCTGTTTTGAGATGTATTTTTTGGACATCTTGCAAGGAAAACAATCTATACATGTTGCTGAAATGGCCCTCTTCAGCTTGCAGCAAGCTGTATCTGAGATGCTTCAAAGTAAGGCATGTGCTAAGGTCACGGGTACAGTTCCCTTTGTTGAGTTGCGTGCTGTTCTGCTGTCAAGCTTCATCTACATGTTTGTCAATTTCCACAAAAAAGCATGCAAAACTTGAAAACCTATTATGAAATTACAGATGAAATATTCAGTCATGACGAGACATCCCCTAAATTAACATTCAAAATTTCAAGGTTCTAGCCCTTACAGGGGAGCTACATTCCCCCAATAGTTTCAATGTTCTTGTCTTCTGGCTTGGAGTTATATTAGCCACCCCTCGTTTAGTCCCCTTCAAGAGATGGAATACAAACATAATTTTTCAGTGGAGGATGTCTGGCACCTATTATACAATTATGCAATTTTCAAGGGTTCGATAATTTGCGGTTTGGGCTCAGCACTGGCCAGTCGGTGAGTGAGGACATTCGATTTTATAAATAGTCAATATATCGTGTTATTAATATAACGTTAATACTGTAGGTAAACTAGTGCACTTCTGCTTCCTATTTTCTGAAACAAAAAGAAAACTTGATGACGTGGTCTTGTCCAGTGTTATTGGGACACATCCTGAATTGTTTTTCAGCTGAAGGTCCCGTTCCCATCCAAGTTTTTATGCCTATCGTTGGCCAACCTTCATGCAGCGACCATGCACTTGTACGGGCGATTGGTACGCGCTATTCAGACCAGGAACGTGTTTATCACGCCTGAAACCGAGCCCTTTTAATAAGGGCGGATTGGGCATAATTACTTACATAACTTGAGCATCGTTTTCCACTTGTGGTCGTATTGATCCTCTCAACAGCGGCGCGAACAAGATCGTCTGTAAATGAATCTTAGCTGAAGAAAACCTCATCTAACGAATTCTTCGGTCTAGGAATGTGTCATTACAAGCTCCCTTCCATGCAATTATTTGAGGTAAGCTAATACATTTGCATTACCGCCTGCTCAAGTGGCTATTGCGAGTACGTGCGAACTGTGAAAGGGTTGCGGGCTGTTTTTGCAGCCAGGCATTCAGGCGTTAAATAGTTTTCCTATAGTTATTTATAAATTTGTCTGGTGCGTGTTTGCGCGCTATCACCAAATTAATCTGCATTGCGCGAGAAATCGCTTAGAAACTCCTCAATTTGTGTATCCCTAGCGCTCACAAAGGGAAGCTCGATACTGCCATCGGGATGAATGGAGAAATTCTTACGGGGCCGATGGTTTTTGCGGAGGATTTTGATTTTAATATGGAGGATTTTCTTACCCCCTGCAAGAAATTAATTAAAATACACTCCGAACACAAAGCCGACTCACTCGAGTAATCGATTTCGATTGCTCCGCAATCAGACGCTCCTTTTTGTTCACGTTCGTTGATGATGAGTTATTTAGGATTAAGCAAGAACGGATGCATGAAAAAGGGCCGGAAATGGGAGAAGTGAAAATGCGAATTTTGGCGCTGCTCCTTATCACTCAATTCGTTATTGTTGTCGGCGTTGCGAGGAATGTCGCGAGTTGCTCAACACTACTCGAATTAATGCAAATGGCATGTGTGAAGGTTGATCATCGTCTCCCAGTGATCCATATACAAATGTTTATAAGTTCGGACATAGTACTACACACGTGTGTGTAAGAATTATGTCTGGTCCTGTCAGAACAGCGGGTAACAGCTGAAGCTCGCCAACCTTTACCAAATTTTGATCTTTTGTAACTAACACTTTTTGTCGAATTATGTGTTGTAATACATGTAGGCTTAATGGCAGAACGGTATGGGTGCCTGTGGCTGATATTTGGCCCCCCTGTAGGCTGGCAAACACTGCGAACGACTAGGCTATGCGTGGTTGCCTGCAGGCAAGCAGCTTCCGGAATGGATATTATTTCAATTTTGTTATTTTTTCCCTCGTGGACTGTGTTTTTAAACTTAATATCTTTAGTGACGATAGGACTTTATGATTACTCGGCAATAAGTTATGCACCTTGCATTCGTATGCTTATGGGTGATACATGTGTGTACGGAGTATACAGAGTCCAAGAGTTTACAGTGTGATTCATATAAAGCTCATGATTTTCCTTTTATGTTTACTTGGACAAGAAGGATACAAGTAAAGTGTTAATTTGTGTTACATGTAAGGAATATCTTGAAGATTACTTTGTCATTAAAGGTTGTGCTAAAAATAACCTCCGTCCGCCTCTATAGTCGTCTCGGCAAAAAAACTTGAAACTTTTTACAGCCCATCAGAGAGATTCAACTTATCAATGTACTGTTTCAGGAGATTAAGCAGTAAAAGAAAAATGGCTGCCATGCTCGATATATGTTACAGGATGGACGAATTGCAAACAGGAAATTTCATCCTATTGGTCTGAACGACGCCATTTTTCCGTTCTTTTGCCGGGACGACTATAGGCACAGCTGAACACGTCGCTCCAAGTTTCTTGCAGTTCGCTGGAGCGTTGCATCGTCAATACCATTGATTTCGCGTGTAATGTTCTCCTTCAGATCGTCCAATTAAAGTCCGAGGGCATGTAGCGTAGACTCCTCCCTTTAGATAACCCCTTAGGAAAAAGTCTGGTGAGGTCAAGCGGCTTGACTGACAACGACAAAGCAATAATGGCGCCTGGCACTTGACACGATCAAACAACAATCACAATGAACACATACATGTTGCAACTCCAACTGCGCCATCTGTGGACAAATGCCTAATGCTCCCGTGTGACATGCAGTCAAAGCTCCCAGGCCTCCCGCATCATTTGATAGATAAATGAAACATTTCGGCGTATTCCTATTTAAGCAATGGACGAAAGATAATCATGAGTTTTATATGAATCACCCTGTACTATATTTTCGATAAGTTCGTTTTCGATGAATTAGTATTAAATACAGAGTGGTCTGACGAGGAAGGGGGAACGCTCAACGTTGGCCACTGTATGATGGTAAACACTGCTTGCAATGCAGATTGCATGTCTGTGTTACCTCATTTCAAGGATGCGATATTCCACTTCAATATCCGATATCGTCTTAGGCAAATTGCCAAGTGCGCCGTGTTTACATTGCGTAAATATTTCCGTTTAGGTAGAAATAATATAGTTCTCGTGCATTTCCCAATAGCTGGGCCTAATAGTTGCGTAAACACACTCCGCGAACTTTCGCGAGCTGCATCGATCGTAACAAATATCAATATTTTTGTTTTAGTCTGAATCAAATTTTGGCTTTTTTTACGAATTGTAAAGTCTAACTGTCGCGTAAACACGTTTACTGAAGCAGTACTACTTTCGTAAACTTAATCGACCGTAGAAATTATCGCGTTGTGTAAACACGTAATGTTTTCATAACTACGTAGTGCAGCACAACAGAAGATATTTAAACGTACATGTATTTGTGTTACCAAAATCTATTCGTACAATGCAAAGTTTCGTATGCAAATAGTGCGCGAAACATTTAAATAAAATATATTTCAAATACTGTATCTAGGTTAACAACTCGATTCGAATGACTCAACTCATTGACGTAATCGTTAACGCGACTACATACAGCAAATTACAATTGAATGCAAATTTAACTCAATTTATATTTTTGTTTTCGTAAATGCTAAAGCAGTGGTCAACGTTTAGCTGTACATTAAGTTAGAACTTTTGTAGCAAATGTTTAATAAAAACGCAAAAGCTAAAACTTACACCTTTGTTACTAATTGATATTCAGCGTGTAAGTACATTTCTAGAATGTTGTAGAAATCGCTCTTGCACACGTTTCATAACTGTTCTTCCATGAACTGATTGTGAAAAAAAGATCCATTCCTGGCTGCCAAACCTGCAGGCAACCACGCATAGCTTTGTCGTTCGCATACAATTCTGCCCTTATAACAACACATAATTTGACAAAAACTGTTAGTTACAAAGACAAAAATTCGGTTAGGTTTAACAAGCTCCAAAAGTTTATAATTCCACGTGCCTGTTTTGGATTTGGTGCCATCAGGCGGCGCTACAATCACTAGATTAGTAAAGTTACCGAATCAAATGAAAAGGGACTGTTTGATTGAAGACAATTTGCCAATGAAGCAGCCATTGACCTCCTATGGTTGTTTCATTGGTCGACGGACACCATCGAGAGCCATGTTACGAGAAGCAGTCGAGCACCTTCTTGAACGTGTGGTGGACACAACCACGAAAAGGGCCTCGTTGCCCCTGGCGTTTTGGAGCGTAAACGCCTTGTAAATCTAAGCAGATGAGAAGTAAATCGACGCGCGCCATGTCAGGTGTAATGCCCAAAGATGAATGACCATTCTGTTGGTGAGTCCAGGCAGAAATCGAATCGATGGGTGGACATGGCAAGGGGCTTCTGGGCGAGAAAATGGATTTATGGCGTATGGACGCATTGGTTTTATGGGAAGGAGGGAATATGGAGAGGAAATAATGGCAAGAAGCCCTTGTTGGGAACGGAGAGGAGTGCCATACGAGCGGCCAGCCTCATTCGCTTTATGGACGAAAATTATTAGGAAGACATAAAAGTTGCATCCGATAGACGTCCACCGCTCGTTTTATCTACGGAAAAATTGCCGAAGGAAATTTGCCGTTTTTATCATCCAACGAATCATTACGTTGGCGTTTCCTTTCTGCATGTTTGGGCCCTGCAAGCTGTAATTAATTCACGTTGTTTTTGCGCACTTGAGACCTGCAGCCTATTTAGGACCATTATGGTCGACCATGACGGAAGCACCGTCTCGATTAATTATTCGGATGGGTTTGGAATGTTTTTACGAAGTCTGTATTAAATTTCCAGTTGATGCATGGTGGCTGTCATCCTGGAAAACCTGAAAATACAAGGAATTAAAATTGGATTATCTGCTTGCTCATCAGAATTATGAAATCGATGACCACAAAAATGATTGCTTTCATAATTAAGTCCACCATTCCAAGTAATGAAGTAATGAAGTTTATGTTGCAATATGGTGCTTTTGCTCAATGCGTTTTCGACAGTACTATTTAATCATCTATATTTTGGACCTGGAAAAATGGGAATATGCTCGTATGATCCGAGAATCCTCGAAAACGCAGGGAATTTCGTTACCATAGTTAAGTAGTTGCCATGACGTGGCACCACTGATGATGACTGTTGGTTAGATTTTCATAAATTGGCTGGATATGAATGGTGGAAGAGGTATTTTGTCAGAACAAATAATTTTATTAGAACGATGTACTCATGGTTAACATCGAATTACGAAAATCTCTGGATTCATTTAATGAAACTTTTATTCACTTATATGTTCACGTCTGGGCATGTGACAAATGTTCAGATTCGTTAAACAATAAAAAGATTAAGGGAATGTAATTATAGCATGACTCGAAAATCAGGGAAACATCTGTGGAATATCAAACTTACAGTGTGGTCATCTTGTAGAATTACATTGGTTTTTAGTAAGGATAAGTGGATAAGACAAATGCCTGTTTGCCAATTAAGGCATAATGACATATTTTGCCGATTTTATGTTGATATGATGTGGGTGAATGATTTCGCCACATTACCACATTTAGTTTCTGATGTTCATTTTTTACAACCTTCAACTTGACTCATACGAACTGTTTCTGTTTTAAACTTTTTCGAAGTTATTTTTATTCCACTTCCCTATGAGAGTGCTAGACATCATTTCCATTTCGATGGGGCCCACTCTTTCCGAGGGCACCCCGGGCTCCTGATTGAATAATGGCTCACACTTTGCTATTAATCACCATCATTTACGCCAAATTCCACGTGAAATTAGCTCCACCTACACCGCTTTTTTGCGCGCCCAAATAGTTTTTATGGCCCCGCCGCACATTCCCTGGCACAATCTCATATCCCAGGCAACAGCAGCGCGACTGACCGGTCGACTTGATTTACCGATATATGTTATATCAATTACGACGCTACTTTATGGCCATCTAAGATGCTGGTGCAAAATTGAGTAGCGTCGTTGCACGGCCGATAATATCGTATTACTCAGTGGCGCATTAGCAATCCAGGCGCAATTAATAAGAAGTCGCAGTTGGGATGTTTACCAGCTGAAAGTGGCCGTGGACAACGATGGAGGTGGTGGTGCCACTTGGCAGGCTGCCCTGATTATTATCATCAGCATTGCTATTATTACTGGTATTTCGCCTTTTTCTCTGTCCTTTATTCCCTTCTCCCAAAAGGCGAACTTCTGCCCAGTAGCCTCACTGCTCATTGTCATGGACTCTGATCTAACTGAAGCTTGAATGGCCTCAGTTCACTATTTGGCAACGTTGGACAAGTGACGTGCAAAGACTTGTTTTGTCACAAATAAAAACTTTCTGGTCGTTGCCAGATTTGTCAGGGTGAAATGTCGGCGTGAAATGGTTTGGGAGAAGTGCTTTATTTTGCAAAGTCTGGGAATTTGGAACTTGAGGTTTCCAAACCGTCATAAGCTCTGAAAGTCAAACTTGTAGTTGAAGCCGGCACTTCCATAGAATGAAATGTCCTGATGTTGCCCTGCTCCAGCATAGACACTATGATAAAGCGGGATTTTCGTAATGGCTCGTATTTTGGCAGCTAATTCTGAAATTTAATTTTGAGGGTAGGTTAGGTTTAGATAAGCATAAAAGAGAAAGAAAACACCCTCCCCCATACAGGGTAAGTTGCAAAAGCTAAGACAGATGTCATTCTTGCCTGGATGGGACAATAACAAGTACACTGTTAAGAAGGAGGTGCCTAAAGGGTTGGATTGAACCTATTTCTTCACGGTGAGATTAAAAAGGTGCCATCTAAAATCAGTTTTAAAGGTTTTTGTAGTCTATGAAGGTACCCAGCTTTTCAGGAGTAGGGTTGAAATATACATATTTTGTGCAAATTTGGAGAAAGGCATATTTCGATTTAGGAATGCCAGTTTTACTGGGATAGTATCTGTTTAAGAAATCAAATTAACTGTTTCCATATGACCATTTTTGTTCTATGTACATGCACTAAACATTTACTATGGCATTCAAAAGCGGTATATTGGCCTAATATGTTTTTCATATATTTGCATTATCTGGCAAGGGAAATTTATTTTAAACACAGGAAAATCAGCGAAATTATGGGTGGATCCTGTTGTTTAACAGAGCTCATGACACGCGAAATATGTATACGAGGAATTATTTCACTGACAAGTAAGTCACGTTATTAGTTTAATAGGGATTGTTACCATATTTCGCAATGACAACTGCTTTTCGTGCATTCAGCCTTGCAACAAGGATAATCAGTTGGCAGTTTTAAATCATAATCCACCATAATCAAGTAGCATTTTCAAATTATCAAAACCTGCGCGCGTATTAGCTATAAATATGTCCTGAATACGATGACACATACGATGATGTATCACTCGCCCAGATATTCGCTAAGACCCTTTGCAATTGAATTTACCGGTACATCACCTAGCGGGGCTTTGGTAGGCCTGTTTACCGTAATTAAGTATTTGAAGTTTTACAAAGGATCACGAGGCTTTACTGCGAAGAACACGTAGCTTAACTTTAATGCATTACTTAAATTCTAGGTCGCTTTATTGTCTTTTATGACAAAGCATATTGTCAAAGGCTCTTTAATATACTGGTGCTGCTGCCAAATTGCTCTTTTGCAACATTTTCTGGTGCCATTGTTCATAAATTTACTCTCGAGTTTGATTTACTCCTCTGAACCCCAAAAAACCTTGTTGGTAGCTATCGAATGGGTGGTTAGCAAACCAGTGCGATTTTGTTTTTTGGTTCGTTTCCAAGGAAACCTAATTCTTGTGTTTTAAATACTCGCTTTACCTCAAGGAAAAACTTTTTTAATTGATCGCTTGAAAACGACGCTAATTTCCAAGATAATATTTGTTGTCATTAACGTTAATGCAACCAATTAACTTTTTTACTTGGTAGCTTGAAAGAAAATTAATGTGAGGATGTCTACTTTTTAAGATTTAGGCTGGTCTCCTCGAAAATCCAACAATTAATTTTCATTTTTGTATATTCTATTAATGTGTTAAAGGAAGGTATTTTTTTTACTTAAGTTTTACTTAAGTAAAATCCGTTTTGCTGCAGAAATCATCTATTTTAATGTCGTATGTTTCATTAAAATGCCATCTACTGTATCAATTCCTGAATATATGGGATTTTGATAATAATATTTGCAATGACCACCGATTATGTGCGTAATGGCAAACAAATGGCCTTCTGGGCTTTATTTGTTTAGTTGCCAACAAATTTATGGTCGATCATTGTTTGTACTTGCAAGTGTCAGTGCTCTCGCCATAAAAATGTCGATATTGCTCTTTACTGTTTGTTGATCATTGTTATTCTCATAACCACGTTATGTGAAGTCATTATTGGCCATTATTAGCCAAATGGATTTTTGATCACTTATCTTTATGAAAGGCGGCCGTGCAATTTCGCACCCTTTAGCAGACTAATTATGAACATTTTATTTCTTTGGCCAATAAACCGCCAGCCATTTATGGCGTGTAATTTCTCTTTACTGCCCATGTCCAACCGGGCCGCCTTTTAAAATTTCTCATCGAGAACTAAATATAGTGGTGAATTTCCTGTAAACAAATTTCTTGAAAGTATTTTATATGCTTTGGGGGATGGTAGTTGCGCTAGCCATATCTTGAGGCAATTTCTCCTTTTTCAAGCATAAAAAGGATTTTTAGACATGAGGTTTATGGGAAGTAAATGGATTCTGGAAGATGATTGCCAGAAACTGATCATTTGTGCAGATATTGACGTTTGTATCGTTTTGTTATCAGCTTTACCATTTTTTTGTTTTAATCTTAAATGGTAAACTGGGAGAATCTAACACGTGTACCAAAATGAAATTCATACACCACATAGATAATAGGAACTGCTTTATTCTTATAAATGCTGTAAAGTATAGTATGATCTTACCTGGTCATCTATCCATAGTCTGCAAAATGCACTTTTAGTATCATTTTTATATACACTTTTGTTCTTACAGTGTATAAGTGTTCTTACAGGGTGAGTATATTGACCTACCCTCCTTGGATTTGATTGTACTATTCAGCATGATCTTAAACGCGATTTTTCACGTGATGTGACCTTAAGTCTTATTTATCCGAGAACAGCTATCCGATAGCCAATGAGGACAGACTGTTTCATACGATGTTCATATCATGACGGGTTGAACCACTGCCAAGCTGCTGTCTTTGTTGTCTTGTTAATCGTACTATGATGGCATTTACAAAGAAAACTTTTCTCTGCATTGCCTAGTGCTCTGCACGTCTGTCCAATGTATTGAAGTTGGATGGTGTAATGAAGTTTGACTCAGTCTTATACCGAAGTGACGTCAACTTTCATTTCAGCTAGACCCAGCAGAATCAGCCAGCCTTGTTGCATCTTTTTGTTGTGCATGATTGCATTAATAATGGAAATAATTTATTCGCTAATTGCAGGCTAGCTCCAAATTACGTACTCGAAAATGTTAACGAATCATTGCTGGGGAAATAGCAAATCATAAAACATGGTGTCATCATGTAGCGAACCAGAGATAAGACGAGTATCATGATGAGACGTTTATTCAATCGCAGCAATGCAGATTATTCTAAATTGTAACATAATCGATGAAGTGATGCGTTTTGCTTAATGGTGCTTGTTGCTGAACGCAGTGTAAATATACATGTAGCACTGTACTACTAGACTTTCAAATTGTCACGGAATTGATCTCTACCTTTATTTTCGTTCGCTTTGTAGTCCATTTTGGCAATTTGGTATTGCTCTCCACTTTATAAATGGGAGTAATGCACCTTTTGAAGTTTTATTTCCGTACCGATGATGATGCGCTTTTGCCAGCCATCGACGTCATCCCGACCTCCAAGTAGGTCACTGATGACGTTTTTAAATCGGAGGGGGTGGGATTTATTGGTGCGTTCTAGCACTCGGAAGCGACCTGACTCGTGACTTCTATTTAGAGATTTTTCTATTAGATTCCCTGGCAAATAGATCGTGGAGATGAGACGGCATTGTGTAATGGATCGTGTTCCTATTATTCGGAGATTGTTTTCGGACCTATGTCCGGCTTTTTGGACACCTTGCTTTATTGGGGGTGTAGCAAAACATCATGCAGTTTCAAACTGGACATCATTTTCCTAATTTTGAATTCAAACAGCAGGGTTGGAAAGCTTTTACCATCGAAATTATCCGAAAACCTCGCTCGACTTGTCATTGGCCTTGTAATACAATTGTACCACCCCGGGGATCCATGCCTTTCCTTCGGATGTGCTCACGCAAAATGCAAAATGAAATAGAAAAAAACATGTTTCTTATTTCTGGCAAGAAAATTGTGAGCTGATTGGATCGTAAATCTCTTAGTAATCTTTACGAATCGATCGTATATTTGGGGTTGTTATCTCATGGCTTCTTTGGGAAAGATGCGGCTCTTCCAATAGGGAAGTACAAGTATAACAGAAGATCAGAGTGTGTTGTATATTCAAGCATTTCTTGATTAAACAAACTGCGTTTAATTGGTTTCCCCAACGATTGATCTTCCATCTGGTTATTTCCGCCACGTCTCATGCTCGGATTGCCTGATGTTATGACTTTTGCTAGGTTTGTGGAATTTTGGGTCCATGCTAACCGTCCTTCAAACGTCGTTTATAAAAATAGTAAGAATCCAAGATGAGGAATCAGAGCTGGGTTAATAGCGCTATTAATCGCGAGCAGTCTATTGCCAGGCACCAATTGCCATGGATGAAAGTTGCTCAGATAGAATCTAACACTGGGATAATTAATTTAAGGTGCGTGCTGGATTTACAATAGCGTGCTGGATCTTTGGAGATAAGTGGAAGGCAGTGACCCTTGGTTCCAAGCACTGAATCACATCAAATGGACTTTTCTAGCGTTGTTTCGGTGGACGGGTTCCACTCTGCTATAAGGTTAATTTATCATCGTGTTTCCTGCCATAATGGACCATGTGGATAAAACTAAGCAGGGGCTTGACCCGAAGTTCTCGTATATGAAGTGAAATCAGGCACCATGGTAATCGTATACCATGGTAAAATATGCTGTATCTGGATTTACATGTAGCAAACTCTGACAAGCCACACCCTCAAGGTTCTATGCTACTTTTTATGAAGCATATGAATCTGGACGTTTTGAAACAGGAGTGACTTCAAGCACATCTCAATTCAATTCAGCTTAATACAACCACAGTCAGCACCTGAGATACCATGTGTTTGTGTGTGTGTGTGTGTGAAGGGAAGGGGGGGGGATGTAAATAGTTTTACCAAGTAAAAAAATGTCACAGCAAAAATGAAAGTAAAATATATAGAATGCAAAATTGCAGCAAACAAAATAGATAAGTTAAAGATAATAAAATACATCAAAATGACATGTCAACCAAGTGCAAAAATGTTATAGCAAAGAACGTAACGAAAAATAAATGCAAAATGAAGTACAGTATATGCAGGAAAATACTACATACTAAGCAAAATACATCAGTGACATGCCACGATAGCAAGGAAGTGACTACTTCTATAATGTAGCTGTTTAATTGAACTTAATTCTCGCAGTTAAACATAGACTACCTTCACTTACAGACTTTTAGTTACGTTGATCTAAATAGACATTGCATGCGACTTCAAGTCAAGATAACTCAAACAGTTTTATATGCTTCTTTGACAAACGCAATTTACAATCTGCATGTAAACTTAAGTTTTAGTTCAAAATTATGTAACTAAAAGATGCAGCTTCTGCTTTTGTGTCACAAATCAGTCAGATGAGATTAAGTGCACAAACTCCACTATATCGGTCGACTAAGACGCCTTCGATGCCTACTTTTCCAAAAGCAGGTCAACTGGTTTCTATTTTAGGAATGATAATACCAGCTCTCGGCACTGTGTCTGATTGGCGCGGCGCTGGGCGGCTAATTGTGACGTCATTTGGCTTTCCAATGACGCACTTTTCGAACGAGCTGGGCCCGGGTCTTGCGGTTTCTCGCAATATTATTTCTGTCAGTTGTCAGAGGAGTTTCCTCATCTAGATTACTCAACCCAACGGAATTCATCGCATGTTTGGACCATCTATTGGCAAACCTAATTCCAGGCGTTGCTATGAAATTGCAGGGCTTAAAGCTCGCTGTCTGCGCATATGTGGCGTGCTTTCCAATAATGGCAAATTGGAGATTATGGAGGTTTTTTCTATAAAATGTCGCGCCCACCGAATGCATATGGAATTCTGAAAGCAGTTCAATTTTGTGGATGTTCGTTTTTTATGCTTTTTCATGCGCCACTGTGCAGCCTTCTTCCTACATTTTCAAAGCACCTACATGCAGGATAGCCTTCCGTAAACGAGTTTATATTTATGCGACAGATTTCGGTCCCTGTTTTACTTTTAAGAATGGTCAAGAAAAGCCAGCTTACGTAAAAGCCGCTCAAATTGAGGCTGTAATGAGAACGGCGGGCTAGGACTTCGTGTAAAGCCAACTTGCTCAACATGCAACCAATTCATTAGAATACGCTGGACTGTGCAGACAAGGTCGTTCGTCTACCAAATCCATACTATAAACTTGCCTAGCAGCTTACCACTGTAAGCCCGGTGGTGATAGTATCAATACAAAATATATGTTAACATTACTACATGTAGTTAATTTGCTGTAAGATGTAAACGAGGGAAATAGTTCATACATTTATGTAAGCTTATAAGTAGAGATGCACATTGTTATGATGGAGCTGTTATATATTCAATACATATTACATTCAGTGCATTTGGCAAAACCTTATAGGCATGCACAGTATGCACCACATGATCATAATTCATATAAGCCATTTGCTGGGATAGTAGTTATGGGTCGTGCATCAATGAGGGGTGGATAGGGTTTCAAAAAAATTGGACAATCATTGACTTACATGTAGGTTGTAGGACGGCTCGACAGTGAGCATGGTCAAACCACCCTATAACGACGAATCACGAAACTTTGATCAAACCACCCTATGACGACCAATCACGAGTGTCTTTTGTTTGAGTAACGAAACTTTGATTTGGGTAGTTTTGGAAACGTTCAGCAGGATGTTGAAAATAATGGAAATATTAAGACTAAGCAACATAATGTGTTTACACTAACTATACAGTGCGTGTTCGAAGAGCTGATCGAGAAAGCAAATTTGAACCTAATTTGAACAGTTTATAAGTTTAGTATATATGATGTAGGACCTGACTATAAACATTTTTGTTCCAATATCGCTAAACCAACTAATAGTGATCGAACTCCATTGGGTAGTGATCAGAACTTGTAATTGATATCGTTTAGGCATAACACCGAAAATATGCACAACGTGTAATATACAATTGTACATGCGCCACATGCACGCTTACCTCGTGATTTTATTCCTAAGCATATTGACATGTGCATTCCTCTGAAATTGTAGTCAGTGAAAAAGGATCATTTGCTGTGAGTATACGATGCACTTCGTTACAAATGTATGTGTGCGTAAGTTTCATGGCATAGTATGGTGATTCGTATAATTTTATTCGCATTTACGCCCTTGGTGATTGGCGCACAATGTACTGTGTTGACACTACCAGTTTGTGCGATAGCGATGCAAGATGGAATAACCGCTAACGGCGTTTTGTGCATGCGTGGCCGACATTATGGGCAACTTATTTTTTCAACATTTTCCCGTTTTATGGTGTCGTGCACCCTTACTTTATGACCTTATAAAAATTCCTGGGTTCTGACCAGAGCGTCTTGGTTGAGAGGATATTACCATATTGCGATGCATGCCTGATCGTCCTTTGGCCAGGCATGTTCTACGTGAACCAAGAAGACCCATTGTGTGCAAAAAAGAGCAGACTTGTGGTTTTTCGATGCTTCATTTTGTCTATTCTTCGCTGTTGGCATTGTGCGCTCTTAATACCCTGTTTAAAATTTTATATGCATGCTTTATGGCGTATGCATTTTCGTCGACGTACCAGGACTGCTGCAAAGTTTTCCAGCCAGGCATTTGCATGGAGCAGACAATTTGCAAGCTTCAGCGGACTAATTTGTAATTTAATTACGTTAAAGTTAAAATTCGGTTGCCGAACACACAGCTGTCTCGGCGTGAAGAATGAAATTTGGCATCCAATCGAAACTAAAAAAGTAATCAGCCATGCCTTGCAAATTAGAATTCCCAGACTTTAATTTCTTCAGCGTGGGGATACGCCATGATGATGCGATTAACGGCGGATTTCTTACAGGGTGCATCTTAATAGAGTATTTGCTGGGCAGGGAAGTCATGGAAAACTCATGAAATTAGCATTCGCGTCACTTAATTAGTACTCGTTATTCAACTTTTGGACATATTAAGACAGAATCGTCATTTACAATTTCTTGTACTGAATGCCACCTAAGTTGCCCAGATTTCTTCCAGGGTTTCGATCTGATTAGGGATCTGATTTGATCTACATGATAATATCATCCAAATGCCGAATGCCTAAGTAGTTCCTCTTTGAATTTCAGACATTGGCAGATGGTACTGTTGAAACATTAAAGAGGTAAAGTCATACAAGTAGCCTTCAGAGCATTGCTCTGAGTGGTGACATGGTATCATAATACCATCTGAATACCATCCAATATATGTGGAAATACCCTAGGGTACGTCCAAGTATGATGTCATCCTCTGCTAGGTGGTGTGGCAGCAGGTCGAGGGCCAGGGATTGGTCAACCAATTTCAGAGCTGTCGTTATATGAATTTTTATGTGTAAAAGTTTGCCAAAGTCGTCCCATATGGAAAAGAAATTCATTGAGAAATACAATATAGAAAATGCATTTTGAAATTCATTTCAAAATATATGTAGATTGAGACATAAATGTATTTCATAATGAATTATAAAATGCATTGTAAATTGAAGGTACTTCAGAATTGAATGTTTAATAATGTTATAAATTACAATAGCACACTGAATTTCACAAATCTGTATTGCTAAATGTATTGTACAATGCATTTCTGTTTACATTTAAAAATGCATTTATCGCGGAGCTTTTTCTGAAAAATACATTTGCAATACATTTTACAATTTGCAATGTATTTCAAATGCATTAAAATACATTTCGTTTGCATGTGGGGTGTAGTGCGTTGGAAACTTCCAAATCATGGATAGGCCGTTGAAAAGTTCTGGAATTAATGATACCAAACCAGACAGGCACCCCAAATCAACCTATTTCTGAGCAAATCATTGATTGTTTTTTTTCTTTTTCTATTAGGTTCAGCGGACGGCTACAGCCCAGAACGCGTGACAGCAATTCTTGGTCAGTCAGTTGTCCTCACCTGTAATATCGAGTTTAGTGATGGAGTACCTGTTCCCTACATCGTGCAGTGGAGCAAACAGGTAGGTCCCAAAGACGAATTTATAAACCATGGCTTAATAGCGAGTCAAAAAGCATCGTTGCCAACCATTGCAAGACAGAAGCCGCAGCGCCGTTTACAGGGGCTCTTTTTCCTAGAGCACATTTTAAAAGCTCAATGGAGACGACACTGCCAATGGGCTATCAGAGTGAAAGTGAAGTCAATTTATCTGGCGCATTTAAGCTTACTTAATATCGATGAAAGTGTTTTCTCATTCGAGGATTAAAACTTATAATTGCGCAATTAATGAAGCAAAGGATGTTTTTAGACCTTTATAACGTTTAATGAATCCGCTGAAATTATGATTTTTTGTTCCTTGTTTAACGCTCATTAACGATATCAAAAGACAGATGCTCTCATAATTTACGGTTCCTGAATAGGATTAGGAAACAGTCAGCGCATGTTAAAATAGCCGTTTCTGGCCAGATTTTTATTATGACACGTGTGATAATTAAGAAATACATTGTTTTATTCGTATATGTGCGCGCATTCAAGGGAATTTGAGATAACTTCAAACACCATTCGAGGCAAATTCGTCAGTAAGATGATTTGCAGTGCTACACGTATTTTACACTGTATTGAATTCGTTTAAATACACGAATCTTGTGCATTTACCGTGCACGTGTATGGGTCAGGAAACACGTGTTATGGTAAAAAAGCGTTTAGGGATTCATAAACTGATCAGTAATCTGCACGTATAACAGTGTTCACATAGAAGTCAAAATTTTAAGTCTCTAGAAACATATTGGCTAATAAAGGTGCAACATAAGACATGGAATAATGTATGGCATGCAATTTGTATGTACATGTATATATTGCTATATAAACCGGAAATAGCACACATTTTGTCATAACGGTACAGACAATTTAGATTGGTTTATATTTCATTTGAAAGTTTCTAGACGCTATGTCTCATAATTTCATTTATATGTTATCTTGTAATCTTAATCATTGTTGACAATGTCAAATAAAAGTTGTATCCAACATTCACTGATGATAAAAAGGCGAATTCCCCGCTTCAACATGTGCAGTGCTGATAGAATGTGGCATATTTTTCAATGCTAATTTCAAAAAATGTATACCTTAATACAATTGTGTAAATTGCCTATTTGTGATTAGATAATAATCACCCTGTATGGCTTCACTAATGTGTCGTGTGACAGACGAAGGTATCTAACCAATGTAGCTGGATGCATCCTAAGTTGCCCCTGTATGCAGGCAATCATTGAGTGCACAAATGCTTGCATTGATTGCCAGCTGTCAGTTAGCATGTTAACCACATAAAATGTACATTAGGATCTGCAACTAATATACCAATGTACATTTTAAGCTATTATCGTTGACATTAGGTCTACATTTGGTCTATAACCCTATACGTGGAAAGTGCTTATCAGATTAAGTAAAATATATTTTAGTGTTTTTTTTCTGAATAAATTGTTGAAAAGCTATGTTATTCCTAAATGTCAAACACGTCCAGACATCGCATTATCATAAATACCTCTCAATGGTTTAGGGCAAAGATAGTTGATATCAGTTGAACTCGGTTCTACCAGAGCGTTGCTCTAAAAATAACTAGCTCTTTGGTATTTAATCGGTCTGGGATATCGCGTGCTTTAATTTCTGGCCTAATTGGGTTATTTGTTGGCTCGCTGCTGTGCACGATGTATCGTTGAGGAAAAGAGGATGTTTACACTTAATCGACGATGATTGCCAACGTATCGCCCTTGTTGAGGCTGTTAAGATTGCAATTAATTTCAACTGCGAATGGGAAGTATCTTGCTCAACGCGCCATTAATGGATCCATTTTTATTAATTGATGAAACGGCATTTGCAGAAATGCCGTCGCCTGTGATTCGCGAATTAACGCAAATAAACTCGGATCAATAACAACGGCACGCTGGGTTGCTGCAAAGGGATGCAGCGGGTCGTCACCCTGCTGGGGGCCTCGCTGTGACGTCATGCGGTCACCGCCCATGACGTCAGCTGGTTTTTGCATCCCGACCTTTAACATTCTCCCAGATCGGGCTGCGTCATCAGCAACCAGACGAATTGGAAATGAGGCTTATTCTACTTTGCAAAACTCCATCCGTGGTTGTTTTTATCAGTTTTGACATTATTAGCATTCAACAAGAACAAATGGATTTCCAAGCACGAATGAAGTTTGAATCCTGTAATATAGCATGTCCCTAAAAACTTTCGACAATGTGCATGTGAGCAAAAAATTTGGGCTGAATTATAGAACTTGGCCTGCTCCACCATACACACTGTAACAATGTGGGCTTCTCCTGACAGCTCGTCTGCTGGCAGTGACTGCCTGCTCGGTAAGCTAAGGTTGAAAAATAGCATAAATTGCGACAGCCAGGACATCTTGCATACTAGACCAATAGGGTTGAAACATAAATATTTTGTGTGCATTTGGAGTAGGGCATACTCTCTTGTAAGTGATGATCATCCTGCTTAAAGCGTTATTCCTGTTTTCCAGGGTGACAAAGTGCCCATCTACATCTGGTACGCCGGCTATCCACCGCACAAGGGCGAAGGTTACAAAGAGAGGATCTCGCTGGTGAACCAGGCTTCCATCAACATTTCGGAGATCCAGGAATCCGACCAAGGGTGGTACCAGTGCACAATCCTGCAGCTCAACCGCCCCGCCGACCCCAGCAAGAATGGCACCTGGGTCCACTTGGACGTCCATGGTAAGTCCGCTTCACCGTCTTTCCGTGTTGGACTATTTCAGTGTTGCCAACAGACATTAAATGGTGGCTGGCAATGATTAGAACATCATCTCGAGGGCGTTCGTCACTCCACAATTTTCCATTGAAACATTTCAATAGCACCCATGTGGTAAAAGCGGTTGCGTTGTGGTTGTCAAGAACTTACATGTATGTCAATCCAGCAGAGCGACGTTACTGCATCCTCAGCAGAAAAGTCCAATATGGTGTGGATTTTAAAACAGATTATAACAGCAATTGTTTCATTAAATCATCATTTGTCCAACCCCCAACTCCCTCACTTCCGTCATCTTGCGTCATCGTCTCGCTACCCACCCCCTTAGATGATGACATACTAACTGGACGTTCCCTAAAGTCTAAACAATATAAAAACATACAGCTGTATCAGCAAAGTCATTCTGGCTTTGCTTCGGAATAAGTCTGCAGCTTCCCTACTTCAGCATACATGTCTTAACGGTTCTTTGGCTGGCAGTGATTGCTAAATTATAAATTGCAATGCAAGGTTTTCCCATCTCACCACTTTATTGCAGTTATTGCAATATCTTTTTTCAAAACTTGCATCCTGCAGGATCCTCAATCTAATACTCCCATAGTCAGCAGCCGAGGTCGCATGTGCTGTGAGGTGGATTTACCCAAGTACAAGAATGTTTCAACAGAAATAAAGGAAACATGATTGGACAAAATGACAAAATGGAACAAAAAGTACAAAAATACTGCAGGAAGGATAATAAACGCGAATATGAACTACAGACTATGCAAGAAAATACCTCCTCTAACGTTACCGTGACCCCATGTATGACCTTTGCTCAGTTCGCCAGGTGCAAGCCCCCCCACAAGGTGCATCCCTCCTTGGACGAGCAATTCTGGCGCGTCTTTGTCTTCAGGGGCAGCACACGTGACGGGGCCTCACGTGTCCAACGGCGGCGCCAGGGGGCGCTGGCGCTGCCACCGAAGTGGAGCAGACGAGGAGCAGAAATCAATATTCTATTTATGGTAACATGCAGCTTTGGCATTCTACGTGATTAGGAAGATGCCGAGCGGGAGGGGGGCGGCGGAAGACGGGAGCGCCGTTGTTCACCCTGGCCTTTTCGGCGGATCTGGAGCGACGTCACCGGCATAAGTGACCCAGTTTCGAGCTGCTATTTGCGGAGCTCCGTAATGGCATTATTATGGGGCGCGCACTGCCTTTCAATTTAACCGGGGGACAGTGGCGCCCCCATCCCCCCCTTCCCGCTCATGCAAATGGCGCCAATGAGCAATGACGATTAAAAGGCTCCCCAATTGTTTCGCTGGGCTCAATAGGCCAAATTGGCGCACTATTGCGAGTGCCTCAAACTGCATTCACGCTGCAAGATGGAAATTCGGGCTCCAAATCGCTCACTTCCGGCGGGGGAAGGCGCTTCCGAAGGCCCCCCTTCCCATCCTTCCCTCGGAATCCTTCCCGCCTTTTGTTGGGGAGTCTTGGAGCACTCTTGATGCTTTCTGAGCTGGCTCGATTCCCCCACCCCTGCAAAGCAGTGCAAATGAGTGGGTGAGAATCAGGGTTGAATGAACGAAGCTTGCGTCATTGAGCTTAATAGGCCGGTGCTCTAGTATAGTCCCTGCTCCAAATGAGCGCATCTTGCATACATGCATTTTTGAACGCAACGTATTGAGCGGAGCTGAGCACTTGTGCTAGCTGGCCGATTTCATCCTTTATATTTTTTTTGTCGTTTTTTGTGTTTAACGTAACCTAACCTAATCTAAACTAGCCCAACAATGTTATATATGTTTAGCTGCTACTAACCGCCACACTGTAAACCGTAAAAGTACAAATGCAGTTTTTGTGGGGTACAAATGTGCATTTGCACCCCATATATCATATATG
>JAQFYZ010000089.1:0-76240 GCA_034695085.1 Cylindroiulus punctatus
ATCACACCCATCTAAAGTGATCATTGAGTGTATTTTTCGTACATGGTGTCTAATACATACTGAAGTTATTGCCACAAATTTGGTTTTCTTTGAATTTTTCACAAAACAAATTTTTCTAGAAAATCCATAAACTACCAAAATTTGTTAAAAGAAAAAAAAATTAATATCAATCAAGAAGCAAAAATTACTTATAATGCAGATATCAACAGAAAACTGCGAGTTGTCTGTTTCGGCCCACCCTGTATTCAAACAAAGATTCAAGATGGCGACAAGATGGAGAGCAAAGAGCAAAGAGACAGGAGATAGAGAGACGAGAGCGAGAGCAAAAAGATTTGTTCGTTTGCGTAAAGTTCAGTATATACGTATCCATTAATGAAGAGTTTCAAAGTAAAAACGTTATTTTTAAAAAATATACAAAAGACATTTATAAGTGTACTTTTTAAACTGGACCTATATATATATATATTTATATATATACCGAACTTCGTAAGATGACCATAGCACGATACAGGGGCAGGTGGAAGTAGAGGAGGAGAAACACGTGGTAAGGAATATCAATCGGATCAATCACAAATTCGGGCTACATCATCAAGTATTATTGGTATCATTATTATGTACAGTTACAAAATTGTTCAAATACGGGTCTCGCTTTCGGGCCGTATCCGCCGCGGGGCGACAACGGTCCCAAAGCGAGATCTCAAAGAGGCCCTTCTACACGAGATGAAAATCTACGTTTTAAAAAACTGCACGAGTCACGTCCGAGAGCGACCGAGAAAGCATAGTTGGTAAAACGAGAAACGAACAAATTAAGGCATCTATATCTGTATAATTTACAAAAAGGTATAATCAATAATCATATCGGACCGTACGCAGTAATTACAAATTTATATATATGTATATATTTATATTTATGGGCTTTTTTTGTATATCCGCTTTGGCACGAGTAAGTAATTATAAAATAGTTGAGTAATTAATTTCAAAATAACACGACGCTGCAGCTTCCGTTGTTTTTTCACGCTTTTCGCACTGTCCTCACCCTGAAATAGCTCCACGCCCCTAGAAAATAGTTGCAAAAGGGGTTAGTTCGCTCACTAGACCACGGCGATGAGTCGCTCGAACGTTCTTTAGCCAGTCGAGAGGTGGTGGTGCTGCGGCGGCCGAAGCAGTGCTGCCATCGGGAGAGCGCCGGTTGACCAACCAGCGGGTCACGCGGTGCATAGGTCCATGCGGTTGTACAGGTGAATAACAAGTGAGATTTTGAGACTATAATGCAATTTCGGTGGTGAAGAGTAGTAACTTCACATTAGTGGTCCCTCCGTACGGTGGCTGCTCGGAAATTCGCAGAGATTGCGCCCTGAACTTGTTCGCGCAAATTTTGTAAGCGCCGGACCTCAAACACCCACAGTTGGCTCTTTAGCTGCATGGACCAAATTTGTGCTTTTTCATGAGCGCCATAAACAAACTCATCGAACTTAAAAATTAGTTTAGTTTAGGTAAGGGCCTTTCGAGCCTTATTCATTACCACTTGCTAAAGAACCTAGTTCATCAAAGATAAAGATATACAAATTTAGTTCACTATAATAACACGTTTCATTGCAGAAATGAAAATTCACACATTTCAAGAACATCACTACGTGATGGTGTTACTTTCAATGAAGATGAAAATTTAAGTTAAATTTCCCTAAATAAACTCTTATACCACCAATTCGGTCCACGAGCCCCGCCGGGTGAAATGAAGGTCCTTAAATTTCAAACGAAACTGGCAACGAGGTGCCGGCGCTGGTCCGGGGCGTCCGTATGGGCCCCGGACGCTGAATTTCGAGCCCTAAGAAAGTCCTATCCTGGAAGCACAGTTGATCACTTTATCAGTTTTCGAGTATTTTCTAAGAAGTAAAAAGAGTTTAAATCCAGCGACACGCAACGCACAAACAGACACGTCCGAACACGCACGCACACGAATTGACAGAAAAGCACGATCACAGCAACGCACATCCGGGTATGTTTCTAAAAATATGAATTTAGTGGCGGTTACAAACAGTACTATCATATAGAAAATAAGAGTGTCCTCCTCGGTCGAGAAGGTATCATCGCCGACAAGTGGCGAGTAGAAAATAGATCAACGCTGTTGTGCTCGGGGATGATGGGAGAAGGATGTGGTAAGGTGTCGCAGTGTCTTAACGAGTGAAGTTGGGGAAGTTCTAGGGGGTAAATACTAGGTACCGTGTTACGAGTAAGTGCCCATCCTCCTTTAGTGGACGATCAATGCGAGGGATAACCTGACTTAATAAATTTCTTCCACGCCGAACCCCGGGTCAAACCAGCAGTGGATTAGTATTGTCAGTTTCAGGAAACAAAAACTGAAATTTTCAGTAAGAACTGCAACTCATTCCCAAGTTTGAACTCTCGCGATGACGAACTGTGGTTGGATAAAAATGAAAACTTAGTTAATTTCACCAAAATCGGTTTAGAAAATAAAGTAGTATAAAAGTGCTTATAAAATGAGTAGCCACCCAGATGAGGTGGTTGCATGACTTCCATCCTTATAAATTTTGTAGGTGGATTTCACCCAACCACCACCTGGTCTTCATCTACTGACAGTAGGGTAATGAGTTGGATTGAATTAAAAGTTTAACAAAAGGTCAATTTCAGTTCGTGATTAGTTAACAATCCAATTTACCCAAAGCTTAATAAAAACAATTTAATTTGTAAAGTTTTCATAAGATGCATATCATCATGCAGAAATTTGGTTGTAAAAAAAAAATGCGTAGGTTTAGCCTAAAATTGCAAATAACTAACATGTTAATAATTAAGTTTAACGAATTGGTTAATAAAACAGTGTATGTATAAAATGTAGACGCATACAAACGTGCTAAAAATAAAAACAAACTCTAGTTTCCTGTTGGGTAAACAGGAATAAGAACGGCAAATATGGCGTCCCAGCAGTATGTTTCATAAAACTAAATACTGACAAACTGCATCAATGTTTGATTAAAAACTGCGGTTTACCCCAACAGGGGTTCGGGAGTGCATTCGACATTATGTTGAAAATTAGGAATAACAAAAGAAATGACTGAAATTGCCGACATTTGCGAACGAAATTCAGCAAATGACTAGATTTAAGCATTTTTCACTAGCAAAATTGCATGGAGGAGTTTTTGCTCTAATACCTCGTTGTGGTCGGTTCGGTCAGCGGGTAACAACGCTCGAACCGCACAACTACATGTTTGGCAATAAGCAGAATATCTTTGGCACTAATCTCAATTTTCAACAACAACAAAACGTGTAAATAATTTTCGGCGTTTGCTTTCTTTGGTCACATTTTTGGCACTGGTTCGTTTTAGGAAGGTTAGCACCTGACTAGCAGAATGAAATCAATGGAGGCAAAACTCGTCAAATAGGACAAGAAAATGGGTACAGAATTGCTGGTCAAGGAGTCAGCGTACCGTTTTGCCATCTTTCTGTTTGATTGCACTGTCTATAGGAAACCTACAAAAACTTATTTCAGTAAACTAATAGGATGACTTGAAACGCAAATCGCAAAAGTAAACCACGTTTGCACTTACAGTATGTAGTATCTTTGGCACTGGCTAGGAATAACATACTTAACGCACCCTAACAGAAACTTGATTTCAAAGAAAAAAGGAAAATATGAGAAGGCCTCGTGTTGAATTTAAGGAGAACACGCGGGATTTTTGCAGATAAAACCTCAATTGAGCAAAATTGGTCTATCATCATCGTTCGACTAACGTTTATAAAAAAGACATCACCATCGGCTATGTATAAGCACCACAAACTATAATACAACAACAACAAAATTGTTAAACGTGTACCTTGAGCAAATCCCAACAAATGGGATAATTTCAAATCAAGATTGCTATATTTAATTTTTTTTTGAAAAATACTGATGAAATCTAAATTTAAAAAAAAAATTTGACGCATAAACGTGAAAGTGAAAAATTACACGCACCATATGCACGCTGAAGCATATATCGGCATTTCGAAATGTTTCGGAAACTTATTTACTCAACCAAGGTTTTGTTACAACTTGAAATGCATTCACCCAAAGGGGTTTTCTAATGAATTTCAAAATATACAAATTCACATCTTTTCGATGTTGCTATGTAGCTAACAAGTGCCTTTATTTCAGAACTATAGGTTAAATTAAGTCGGGTCCTTGCATGTTCGAAGTGGTACGAGTTTGGGTTTTCCTTTTTTCTTTGGCGAGTGGATCAGTATACAAATAAATCCAACAATTCGCATCGAGTTTTCTACATTAAATGCATCGCAAGAACTGGAAGAATCAGAGATTTATATACCAGTTCCCTCGCTGGTGAGCAAACTTTCCCTATCTACTGTCGCTGTTCAAAATTCCCCAAAAAATGCTTGATTTTATCAGGAAATAGCAATAAGCCAAAAATACGAAGAATTTTGGCACTGGAACGCTTAATTAATTCGGTATGGCTAGATGGATTAGCATTACACCCAACTTATTTCAAAAATGCGCTCATGGAAATGGAGATGGTTCTATGCAAAGTTACATTTTTCAAAACACTGAGTTTAAAGTTGAATGAAAAGGTCAATTTAATTTTAAGTTGCTGGGCAGTTTATATAAAAAAAGGTGTTCTTCTACAACTTCTGGGTGCTTTTTTGAAAGGGGACAGGGATAGGGGTATTAAGATTCTGAGCTTCTGAAACATAGCTGAGACATTGAAATAACTTGAACCGCGCAGCAATTCTGAAAAAAATAATGCCGAAGGGTCAACGGGGTTTGCGTTAATCAGTCTTAACGGACACAATTTGGGTTCATTTGGACCTTTTTTCGCGAAAGGCCACAAGTTGCACAATTCGATGAAAATCTAAATGATAAAACTGGATATTTGGTATATCCACGCGCGCATAAAACACACGCACATTCATCCACAGCTCACGGTCGCGGCAAAACGTCTACGTCTAAAATAGCTAACCCGGCACGCGTTCCGCGCAACAACTACGGACATCGAGTCGGCTACAGCATTCATACATTGGTCGTAGAGAGTATTTCAAATATACTTTAAAATAGGTTTCACTTTCGTGGCAAAATCGACGAGGAAGTGGAGGGAAGACGAAATATGTTGGTGCGAAAACGCCGCTTCGCAAACGCCATTTTGCGCGGGAAACCTTATTTCCCCCAACTATTTGTTTTTTGTTTGTTTTCGGTTTTGCATTAGTTTCGGGCCGCGGTGCCCGCCGTCCGTTCGGGGAGCAGCACCGCCGAGGTATGTGACGACACCCGGCTCAATATTTAAAATATCAGTACTCTTTTCTGAGAAGAAAGGATGAGGGTTCAGAGGTCGAAGGGCAGTTAATCCCTGTAAGGCTTACAGTAGCTGTAGCGGTGGTTCATGTGCTGGCTGTACGAGCCAGAGTGCGAGAAGCGCTTCAAGCACTTCTTGCACTGGAAGGGCTTCTCGCCGCTGTGAAGACGCTTGTGTTCAGTCAGGTGATGTTTGTGCTTGAACGCCTTGTGACACACGTCGCACTTGTGAGGACGCTGGCCTGAAACGGAAACGCTACACCGGTCAATTTGTGCCCGTGGCAAGGTGGACATTCAAAGTCGGAAGGACTCGCGGACTCTCTCGGCTTACCCGAATGTTCGTATTTGTGCCTGGCCAGAGAACTCTGCTTGCTGAACATTTTCTCGCACTGATCACAGGCATACATTCCCTCTTCTGCGTCCACCCGATGTTGCTTCCAGGACTTCCTCCTTTTCAGTCCTCGATCGTCTTCGCCCGGACTCGAGTCATCGATTTCCAGCGGAAGATCATCACCGTCCACCTGTCGATTACACGATTAAACATTAATCCACGTGTGCTTTTTACCTCCTACGTGAAATGATATCGCAGCATTGTGCAAAGTCTGCAGAAAACCTTTGGCATGTCTATACCAAACTCCCAAAATATACAAGTTAATCCACGTAACCAATGCATGCCGCACGCAAGAATGTACGTGTACTGTATTCAACGGCCTAGTGGCAATACTATGTTTCATCCCACCATTCAATTCTGGACCTACTACCGCATGTCTTAGTGCAACAACAAGTAACATCGAAAAGCCGATAAGAACCCCGATTTCAAGGTGGCCATTTGAGAGCTACCCATTGAACAGCATTCAATATGAATCTCGCTTGCCTCTTTCCCGTAAAACTGCAATATTGTTATTGCGCGGTACTTGCCACTAGGCCATCGCTTGTTAAGTGAATTCATTAAAGAAAGGTAAGTGACCGTGGTAAAGCCCGCACGAGAACTACATACCCCGTTCCAGTGCCTCTTGTGCAGGAGCATCTTTTCCTTGCCGCCGGACTCGTCGATCTCCAGCTGGTCGTCGCCGTCCCAGCCGTCGTCCATGCAGTAAGACACGCTGGTGCTGTTCACCGTCTCGTTGGAGGATTGGTCGAGGTGAGACTGTTGGGGACTGCTGAGGAGCCGGCGAGGATGCGAGCGCAGCGCCGAGTATTTGGCCTCGGCCTCGTTGGCGGATATCACATTGATGCCACTTATTGCTTGATCCCTGCCAGAGTGCTCCGTGGGGTTGCGGGGCAAGGGCGCCGCAGAAGCCCCCCAGGAGACGCCGGACGCCGAGGAAGGCGAGGGAGAAGGCGACTGGACGACCTCTCGCTTGACGATCACCGAAGACGGGCTGTCCATGGTTCGAGAAAAGAGGTGATGTCCCATGGCCTCGGCCCCGAAGGCCAGCGGCAGAGGAGAGGCCCGGGCGCCACCGCTTTCGTAATTGTTATTGTTATTATTGCTCTCTTTGGAAGGGGTGGACGTCCTGGAAGATTTCTGGCTCAAGTTCAGAACCTCGCCGTCGGAGGTGACCACCGGACTAAGGCGCGAATGGTAGCTGGTGCCCACGATGCCGCACACGGGCGAGGGCTTCATCTTGACCGAGAGATCCAGAGGCTGGTCGAGAAGGTCCGAGGCAGCGAGGGCGAGGTTCAGAGGTTGCGCTAGAAAATGTCCGTTGCTGAGATGCTGCGAGGAGGCCATCGACAGTGCCTGGCCGTTGCCGGAAGGAGCCGAGCCTCTGGAAGTTGCATTGCCCGGCGCCGAGGGGCTGTGAGTGCTCAGGTAGAAAGCGGAGCCGGAGGAACGTGGTGGAATGCCATTGTTGAAGGGGGAACTCAGGACCGGGCTGTAAGGCGACGACGAACTTATTGCTCGGGCGCTCCTCTGGGCGGCCCGCAACGACATCACCGCCTGGCTGCCGTCCAGCTCGGAGAGGCCGTGGCATCTCGAGTTCTCTTCGGACAAGTAGGAATTGCTGAGAGAGCGACCCCGCTTGCGGTCCCGGGCCCGCATGTTCTGGAACCAGACCTGCACCACCCGGGTGGGAAAGCCGATCTCCTGGCTGATCTTCTGCAGCTCCGGCTTCTTGGGCCGAGGGTCGAACTCGTAGTGCGAGCGCAACACGTTCAGCTGGTCTTCCGAGAACAGCGAGCGCACCCTCACCTTGCGGCCGTCGCTGGTGGTGACCTCGTCGTCGTTGGTGTCGTCCCTGTTGGAGTCGTTGTCGCCGTACTCCTCGTCGTCCTCGCTGTGGCCCGCGTTGATACCGTCCAGCGCGGAGAAGCTGCCGCTTCTCTTGAAGGAGACGTCTCTGATCTTACCCTCCAGCGACCGCCTCTTGGTGGCACTCCTGAAGTGTCCCCCCGACGACCACCGCTTCTCGCCCCGCGCCGTCTTTCCTTCAACGTCCTCGCCGCTGTCCTCGCCCTGGGAGTTTTCGTCGGTCGAGGAGACCACGACCGGGTGGATGTCGTGGTTGAGCTTGCAAATGTAGCGTTCGTGCTGGTGCAGGTCGATCTTGCTGTTGAAGATCTGGTGGCAGAACCTGCAGCTGGAGGAGGCCGCCACCTCAGAGTCGGACGCGAAGCCTTTCCGGCCGTCCCCTTCGCCGTCCGACTTGGCGCAATCCGGGTTACCGTTGGAGACGTCCGACTTTCGTCGCGAGGACCCCGACTGCGGCGAATCGCGCCCGTTGCATAAATAGAGTTCGTGCTGCCGGAGCTCCTGGCTGTTGTCGAAGTGCTCTCGACAGTAGTTGCACGCGGATTCCCCGTTGACGGGTGCGGTCCGCTCTGCCAGAAGCTTCACCAGCGCAGGGGCGTGGATGAGCGGAGGGGAGTCGCGGACCTCCTGGTGGACTCCGTTCTTTACCTTACCGCTCGTGATGTTGTTGTTGTTGTTGTTGGAAGTGCTCTCCAGCTTCTGCTTGGACACTGTGGCCTTCACCTTCTCCAGTATCCTCTGAACTTCGTTCAGGTCGCTGCTGGAATCCTTGCCATTTTCGGATTTGACTTCTGCCGGAGACGCCGGTCGCTGCTCCACCTTCTTCACCGCCCTCGGAGAGAGCCGCTCCTCGGCCTCGCCTTCCGAAGACTGTTCGGGCTTCCTGACGGCTCCGCTCAGCAACCCTTGGCCACCGATGGGAGGCCCGTGCGACAGATGGCCCAGGCCGTGCGGCAAAGAGTACACGGGATGCATAGTTGAGCCGGAGAGATGGGGGTGGTGGTGATGGTGGGTGGCGGCCAGCAGGGAGGGATGCATGGCCAGGGGCGTATAGCCCTGGGACAGGAAGTGGAGACTGGGGTGGGGTGGGAAGCCCATTTGGAAGTGGTCCGATACCATGGAGGCGAGGGAAGAGGCCCCGGGGCTCACGTAGGGGCTAGGGCCCAGGTCGTTGGAAGGAACGGAGGATCCGTCCTCGGAGCCGCACTTGGGGAGTATTACCGGGAAAGGGTTCTGTCCGTTGCGGCGGCCGGTGCCGGCGACTCCCCCCCGGGGAGGCTTGTCGGCCCGGCGCACCTTCTGGTTTACCATCAGACACTTCTTGCTGGTCATGTGACTGCTGTAGCTACCGGAATGTGAGAATCGCTTGTCGCAGTTGGGGCAGGCGAACGGCTTCTCCCCGCTGTGGATCCTGATGTGCTCCTTCAGGTGGTGCTTGAACTTGAAGGCCTTGTCACACTCGGGGCACTTGAACTTGCGCAGCACGGTGCTGTCGTCGTGGCTGATCATGTGCCGCTGCAGGCGGTACACGTTGGCGAACGTCTTCTTGCAGACCTTGCAGGACTGGAACATTAAGGCGAATGAGAATTAGTTGTCAAGCACTGTTTTAGAACGCATTGCTAGTTATAAGGGGGAGCAATGGACCGTCTGCTAAAAACCAGACCTTTGCTCCAATGACGATCCTGTTTCATCGGCACAAAACTGAGCAAGGTGCATTACAAGCACGCTAGAGTACTTTTTGGACATATTATATGCTTCCCACTTTGGCCACCATCCATCCATTGAACTATACGCTCACAATTGTACTAATGGGGTTAGAAGTAGGACATATAATAAATGTCCAAAACTACTCAATTGTGTTTCTAACGTCACTCGCAACGTTTTGTGCCGATGAATCATGGTACCATCGTGGGTATAGCAGACGGTCCTGCACTCCTACTTATGAAATTGACAAAGGTGTGACGATAGTGTCTACGAGACATGTCCGGCTTCCTGGTAAGCCCCTTACCACAACTAGGTTGGTCGGCGAGTGCAGCAGCTCGTGTTTCTCCAGCTGCTCCTTGAGCAGGAAGGTGGCGCTGCACTTGCAGCAGGCGAATCCTCCACCACTGGCTCGGTCATCTTTGAGATGTTCCCCCACCAGGGGTGCTGCGATGCCGTGCTCGATGGCCACGTGGTCCCTGTACGTGTGGATGCTGGGGAATGGTTTGTTGCAGTGAGGGCATTTCAGGAACAGACCTCCGTCCAAGCAGCGATTCAGAACTACAAATACAATGAATATCAGTTATTACGAAAACGCAAATACCATCTAATCACAACACACACACACACACAAACACCATGCATGGGCCAAAATGAATTTGGCGTCATCTTACACGTATTATTGTCATTTTTTAAAAGTAACCGAAGGATGTATTTTGTTTATAATTTTAAGTTATTTTCGTATGAAAATGTGTGATGTTATTTGTGGCCACCTGTTCCACCTAACGGTTTTAATACTGCACGAATGTTGGGTGTCCACGTTTTCAAATCGTTCAGAGTATCCTGTACGTATCATAAGACGCGCGGTGCAGTTTCCCCCATCATTCTCGAGTGACTTCAGTTAACTATAATAATAATTACTATACGTGCGTAACTTAAGATCGTTTTTATTGTTTTAAATTGAGCAGCGTGTGTTGATTCAGGCGAACAACATTATTTTGGCGTCCCTGCATTCAGCAGCTTTCAATTGGACCTCGACAGGACATACTATGTTTGTGCTCGTTTTTGCAAAGTGGGCTCGATGTATCGGTGCAGTAAACCATCGATAAGCTTCGAGTCAGTAAAGTTGCAAATCAGACATACGTGTATGTTTGAGATCACGGCCAACAGATAGGGCCGGATGCCTCAGATTAGCCAAATGTGCTCAAATTCTGAAGCATTTCGAATGAATTTTGGAATGATGGGCACCGTGAGTGGGTTCGGAGTGAGACCGGGCATTCCATGGCCGCTATCAGTCGCCATGGCGCCCAACGTCTCCATAAATTATAATGGCACGACAATAATTTCGGCGGTGATAATAGGCGACCTAATTGAATCAGCCAGAGTTGGGTCGTTTGTCATGGCGGCGGCGGCGCTCCTGCCTCCGTCTTCCCAATTCCAACGCTTAACCACTAAAAATGGCGGGGGGTGGATGGGGGTAAAGGAGGTGCTGTCATTTCCCTCCATTTTGGGCTGATGACAATCGTTTCAATCCGAGATGAAATGGATTCGAGGCCCCCTGTCGAGGACATCCCTTCCTAATTTCTGGAATCGCTTTAGGGGATTTCTGGAATTTGTCTCGGCGTCGAGCACACTGTACATGTATGGCAATGGAAAGAGGCGTGCTTTGTAACAAATGCACAGTAACCATAGAACATGAGGGTGGAGTGAGAGAACGTAACCACGGCAACGATAAAACTTGGTATTCTTTAAGAACGTGTTCTAAATTGTGAAAATGAAAATCATGCTACCAGACGTTCGAGGGCATAGAACGTGTCATTCTTTAGGGTGAAGCCAGCAAACTGAGAAAAGGTAACCACGGTAACAAAAGAACACGACGTTCTTTTTCAAGGAACGAAAGCTGCATACAGTGCATGCATACAGTAAGAGGTATTCCATGATAGTATGTCCATTTTCAATGTCCTATTTTTTTTGTATTGTTGCAACCACAACAGCCATCCCTGGAGCCCTGACGCCATTTTTGTGGTGGTGACTCCCGTCGCTGCTAAGCCACCACAGATGGCGCTGCGATACCGGGGGGGTACCGGGGCGTAATTGGGTTCGGAATGGATGATCCTGTTGTGGATATCAGTTTTTGGGGTTTGTGATTAAGATCAAACCGTCGCAATTACCCTGTTGGTCCCCATTTTCATTCGCCATCCATTTCCGCCTCTTTTGGCTTAATTAAGGCCGGGGGTGGGGGGTCCTATAAAAAGGAGATGAAGGGCAGGAGGGGGAGGAAGGGGGGGGGGCCGAATTATGCATTTCGGGATCGTAAAATCCGTTCTCCTAAAATCCATTCTCGATTTCCATTCCGACGCCATTAAATGGCTACTCGGGGAGGAATGAGACGCTTTTTACGATACAATTATTTCCATTGCCCGTCCGTTTTGGGCCTCGTTGGCGACGACACAACAAGCCCACTCTTGGTATCCCCCCCCCCACACACACAGTGACACACTTGAGACGCCAGCGCCATCTGTGGACATCCACCGAAAGTCAAAACGGCGCCCGAAGATGGGCTTTTGCCATTCTGCTAAATTGATAACACCCGCAGACAGCACTCTGTATACCATGTGGTGGGGTGGGGGGTTATGCAGTAGCCTCGATTTTCCGGACCTCAATCATCCGGATCATTTAAGACGCATTATGCATTGTTTCTGCCTGTACATACTACCGTGCTTTCCTGTTTTTATTGAAATTTACACAAATTCACGCAAAAATGAGTGTTCTTTTTAATGAAATTCGATCATCCGGACAACCCCTGACAATAATTAATCCGGATAATCGAGGCTCTGCTGTCTGCATTATTTGGCCTCGTGTTGTTGGATATCAACCTCGTTGACCGACACAAAATGGCGTCTGGGTCCAAATATCCCCATGGCCGCCATGGTTTGCTGCGCATTTTTGTTTCGTGAAATTGTCAAAATTGTTGTTTTCGACCACCCATGTGTTCGTCGGCGCCAATGAGAGCGGATGTTTTCAGTTTGCCCGAAATGAGACCCATTTTGAGGACCACCTAAAAGTAAGCTTTAATCGCCCCACCTGCTCCTGCCGCCATTTTAGTCAAAATCTGGAGGACGAAAATAGAAAATGGCCAACAACGACTTTTATGACTTGGTCGGGAAGAAATAAGTGAGGAGACAAAAGGAAAAACAAAAACAAAAACACCTTCGGTTCCAGAGGAAACGTCGATATTGAGTCTACCGGAAGGAACGTACATGTAAAACGAGCATTTTGGCGGAAGTAGCAGCCAACAGCGAGATTATAAAGTATATAACGTCAAAAATGTGGGAAATTTTGACGAATGTGCCACTTTTGGGCAAATAACACATTTCCAGACGTCAGGCTAACAAAAAACAGTTTTTTTGTTAAGTTTTTTTGGTAAAAAAATAATAAAATCATGAACTGCGGTTTTGGACTGGAGAATTTGAATGAAATATTTGAGTACAGTATATCAGGTTTTGACTAAATATTCTTTTGGCTAATAAGTGTGAATCAAAATAATAACCGGAAATATATACAGTTTGATATTGCAAGATTTAGTAAAAATTTAAATTTATATAAATATTGCCTCGGAATTTTTTTTTAAATAATTGCTAAATCGAGAAGTTTATATTAATGTCATCAATATTGACTAAAAATTATAAATCGATCAAAGTTGGTCCAAAATAAATGAAAAAAGTTAAAATTTACTATGGTACAAATGGGAATCCCTAAACGGGCAAAATTTAAAACTGAGAAACTCTGGGATCCCTAATCGTGTGTGGTGTTTGACAGTGTCACGCACAACTGGTGTTCCATCTGAACATCTTATGTTTCGCCCCAAAATGTTACAAAGTCTTTACTAGCGCGTTAAAAAGCCGACACATTTCGTTACAAGTAACAAAAAATGCATGAAAAAGAAAGTTGGCCATTGCCAAGTTGCGTAAAATGAACGAAATATTTCACAGTTTGGTGAAACAGTTAGGGGGTGACACCACGTTAAACGATTCTGTCCCATTGGCTAATTCAGGTTAACTGCCAAAGCCATTTTAAAACCTTAGTAAAACAAGGTTGTCGAAGAACACATTTTACTGACATTTTACAAAACGTTCAGACAAATCATTAACTGACAGATTATTTATTTAAAGACATCTTTGTTTCGAATAAAAGCTTAATTTTTGGAAATGAATTCGACATTTTTTCAAACTTAGTAATTGTTAGAAACTTTCCCTTTCGATAAAGTGGAACAATTTTTTAGCATATTCAGAAAAGGAGGTTTTCAAATGCAACCCACTGCACTCTTATTTCTTGACATCACTAGCATCTTCAACCAGAAATCTGCCCTATGCAGTGTATTTTCACATATTCAAGTAATGCAATTTTTTGTCGATCAATGATGTCTTTGTAAATACAAATAATCAATGATTACACGGGTGATTTGATGTTTATGAACTGAATCAGCCCTAAATTGTGGTACAACTGAGTAAAACTGCGCATTTTATTACAATACTGCATGTTTGTTTAATGATGATTTAATGTCTTCCAATGTCTCAAGTAGTTGCAGCGTAATGTAGATGCATCCTGCTTTTCGAAATGTGAAAAAATGGTGGTTTTATATTTTCTTAACACACTGTATAGTTATTATCATTCACCCTATCAACTCACCCTATAAAGAACGACACGTTCTATGGTTTGGAACGTCTTCGTTCCATATGGTTACCATGAATGCATTTAGAACGTGTTCTTAAAGAACCTAAAGAACGTCATGTTCTATCGTTACCATGGTTACGTTCTCTAACTCCATCATAAAGAACGACACGTTCTATGGTTGCCATGGCTACATTTTTAAAAAGAACAAGGTATAACAAAAGTCAAGGGTATAACAAAAGTCTAGCGCATAACTAGGTGTATCAGATGAAGCACATTTATGTTGCTTTAGGTAAATTGTGCATTACACGTACATGCATGTCCCGTAATGAAATAATAAAACATGTAAGCAACTTCTATAAACACTGCGCACGTCCATTTCCACCAGTCTTAAACTGAAAATAGTACGTAGCATAGAAAAAGGTTAATTTATGGACGACCTTAATGTTTAAAAAGGGGGCTCGAGTTGGCGAAGGTAAAGAAGAAGAGCGAGCTAGGCGCCATTTTGACTGATAAACATTCGCATTTTCAGCTTTTAAAAGTGAATTAAGTTTGTAAACACGAAGGAGGATCAAAAGCGATCGTCCTTCCCCATCCAGCTGGCCAGAAATGAAACCCACGAAACCGAGATCCACTTAAAACACTTTTCCATTTTGCTCACTCATATTTAATGCATTTAAAACGAGAAAAAAAAAACCTTTTAAAATATCGTTTTCTCCAGTTAGCGCTGCAGTCGCAATTACTTCGAGGGACTTATGAGCCATCTCAACTCACGAAATGACCTCCGAGAGACGAGCAAAACGAACTTTTCAAAAATTATAAAAATAAACGATTTTTTTCTGTTTTGAGAAATTATCAAAATAAACGATTTGGCTCGTACAAGGCATGTACGTGTATACGGTACTTCAGAGACACCAATGAGGTGGCTCTTATCAAGTAGGTCCCTTCTAGACTAGACTAATTTCCATATCATTTCCACGCGGTTCTCATACGATAGCAGCTCGTGTGTATATTGACCCGCAAAACGTTTTGAATTGGGAACACGGGGCTATTTCATACAATTAGAGGCAAAAGTGCCCTTCGTATGTCCTACCCTAATAGGCGCTCAGCTTCGTGGTAACTGGTGATCATACACCTAATGCAATTATGCAACTGACGATGCGCACCCACCCTTCCCCGTATCACCGCAATCTTCTCCGTGCACTATCCCCGCGTAACATCACACAATAGGTGGGGTACATGTACACGAAATGTTCAACTAGACGTCGCAACTGCCACTGACAATTTGCACCCATACTTATCCCGTATCACTACAATCTACACTCGTGCACACGATGCATTCTGCACCACGAATTTTGCGAGACACCCAATGCACTTCGCGAGTACGGATGAAAGTTGCGAGTACAGACCACGAGCACAAATGAAAGTTTGCAGGGGTCTGTCAGACCGTCGCAGTAGGTACGCTTCTTACCAACCAGCGTGCATCCCACCGAGTCAAGAAATTGTTTTTAATGAAGGCAAAAACCCCATCACATCCAGGGAAAAAAAGCGACGGGGGAAAGGGGAAGCTCATCTTGAGAAAGGTTATCAATCACTGGGTCTCGTCCTCATTTTTTTTGTTCTCAATCAAATACCTCACTCAACCTCATGGCGGTGGTGGCCTCCTCTTCCTCCTCCTCCTCCTGTTTTTCTCATCCCCCCCAAACTCCCTTTCCAGGAACTTTTAATCCCTTTTTGCAGCTCCAGAGGCGCCACAGGGTCTGGACACGTCATCCCTTCCCAGCTTCTCGTTTCACCTTCTTTTTTTCACTTCAGTCCCAGATCATCGGTGCTGATAAAAATAAAAGGTGGTGGAGGGGTGTGAGGGAGGGCAGTGGGGTGGAGGGGGAGCAGACAGGATGAGGGAGGTGGCGCCACCCCCTCGGCCCACACAGGTGCAGCTCCTTGTTTTCCCTTTCGTTTGTCCAAACATTTCAAAGGAGGATCCCCTTCTAGTTCGGGAGCAGGGCCCACATCCCCCCGCCCCTATCCCGTTTTTTTTTCTTTTCTTTTCCTTTCTCGTCCAGGTGGTAAATCCAGACACGACAACATCCGAAATGAAACCGGAGCCACCGCGCAGACAGAAATCCCGAGAGGAGCAGAAAAAAAGCCAACATTTCGTACCTTAAATAAATGTTTTAAGCTCGGAGTGACCTAGGTAGGCCTCGTCGGTCCACCTTATTTGGACAAACCGGAAACGGGTGCGCGCCACTGGGGCGCCACGGTTCAACCCAGACGACGCGTCAACAAAGAAACCGAAGTCAAAACGGGCCAACAGCCAATCAGGAGGCTGCTAACGACTGACCAAGAAATTCCAACTACATCAACCACCGAGTCATGAAAACGAGTACATCACACGCTACCTCGTGCCTTGCTGCAAACTGATGCTACTCGAGTCACACCATGCACTCCTTCAACAATGGCAGCGCACCGAATGGAGTACAGTTGTAAACATACCTGCCTTACCACGTGTATCGCATAATTCAAATCTGTTTGTAATAGCCGCAAAACCATAAGATGTACGCAGGAGACGTTCAATGTCTCTGCCAGCCAATCACTTACCCTGGAGGGACTAAACTTACCCCGCTACAATTGTACCACCTTTACGCTAAGCTGCGTGGCAGTTGCAGCGCTGAAGTTTAGGGCTAAGGGAGCGCACGAGTGCTGGGGATCCTTACTTAAGTGACGTTATCATAGCTGCCAGAACATGTGGAGTGTGTTGCACTATCAATTGAAAGACATTGCAATGGAGGAGACATTCCAGCTGCAAGAACATTCCAGCAAACATTCCTAAATTCTGTGGTTTCGAACGTCTTATTCCACGACTACATCTCGAACCGAAAGAACGACCACGTTCTATCACTCCAGCCTAAAGAATGCCACGTTCTAGGGTTACCGTTCATTTCTATAAAGAACACAACCCAGGACTGTTCGGTGGGGGCTTCATGAGCATACACTGTACACGTACACGGCAGTTCCCCTTTAGTCCACCTCCGAGCTTCAGCCACCAGGTGGCGTTACGGTAGCATCCAGCAGAGGGCCCACCGAATAAAGGCAATATTGAAAAGGTGGATTTGGGCCGTTACCCCATCTCTCCCCTTTTGTACCTTCATCGATTGCCGCTCCCCCTACCTTTTCACAAAGGCCATATCTGGAGGATCTGACCAAACAGTCCGTCCTGAAGGTATCCCCTCCACGCCCCCTCCTCGTCCTCATCCTTTACCAATACGTGTACAATCCATCCATCTCTCTCTCTCTGTGTGTCGGGGTACCACCCCCCCCCCAGACCCCCCACATCCTGGCACCCCCTGAATTCCCCCGTTGGTTTTCCGTTTGGCTGCAAGGTGAAAGAGCGCATTGGGAGCGTTTTATTGTCTGCTTAATATCGCGTTAGATCTTCGGGCAAAATTAATATGACGATCGTTATATCGATCGGATGGATGCTGGGGACATCCACTCATTTGTCAGCGGAGGTGCGAGCGCCCCCCAGGGGACGCCCCGCGGTGGCGACATCTGGCGGACGAGGTGCGCCGGAAAAAGGACCTTAAACGAAGTCACCCGACGCTGCTTATAGGGACCCCCTCCCCCCCTTAATTTCAAACTAAATTATGGATAGGTGATGAACGCTGATTGCAATTATGTACGGCGCTATACCGGTACAGGGTGGGACGTGTGTAGGGGGTCTCTAGGTTTCACCCGTTTGAGATACGGCGTGGATTCCAATCAGAAGTTACGGAGAATCATCACATTAGACACAAAAGTTTGAAACTTATTTCCACGACTTTTCCAAATTTTCTAGACAGCCAGACACCGCTTTACCTAACGTAGCTGTCGCCATGCGTAGGGTAGTCGAGCGACTTACCCATTTGCCTCACCCGGTACACAAACACGTGTACTTCGCAACGTGTTATCGCTTACCTCGCAACGCGCCACAGTAACCATAGCAACCGAAGAACGCGGCGTTCCACGGTTGTCAGGGCGACGCGTGCCGCGATCGCCTTCGAAAATGGACGCGATTGGTGGATTCGATTGGCCGTCGCTTTTCGAAGGCGTCGCTATGGCAACCGTAGAATGTCGCGTGGTCGCCGTAGAACGCGGCGTTCTTCGGTCGCTACGGTTACCAGTAGGCGTCGAGCACGTGCACTCCTGTCGCGACACTATTTAGGGTTAGTGGGTGAGGTTTGTTTTTTTCAAGTTTTTTCTCGCGCAATGCCCAAATATTAATATTCGAGGGCAAAGAAGATCTCGAAATAACAGCATCGCGGGTTTTGCGCAAAACTCGACCGATTTCGTTAACTTTTTTTGGTGGGGTCGGGGGCGATGGTGGAGCAGTGAAGGAGGGGGGGGGGGGGGGGGGTGAGACACAAATTGGTAACCCCGTTAGGAAATCTGACTTTCCATAAATAACGAGGTGCAAATGATGGCCCGTAGATGAGCCTAGTGCGTCTCGGAGCACGAACACTTCGCGGTTCACCTGCTCCGGTTCGTTAAGGAGTCCTTAATCCCCCTTACTCCTACTCCTCGGCTCAACCCCGAAACTCCCACCCGTTTATTTCCGTTGATCTCGACTGATTTACGGTCCGCGATGTGGAGGTGCGAAGGACAAACACGAGAGGGGTCGGACCCCCCTCTATTTTTAGCCTCGATAGATCCAGCACCGTCTTCTTACCGCAACCCCCCCCCCCTCCCCTGATGGGGGGTCCAACACTTTCATTAACAAAGGTCCCATCTGTTGAAATTGGCGCAGGGGGAGCCAGTTGCTCAGGTGTTGGTGGCGCTGCCTAATGGGACGCGAGAGGGAACCGGATGTTGGGCAAACAAGGAGAGCCGGAGGGGGATGAAGGGCTTGAGGGGGTCACCCTCGACCTGGAAGAACATGAGGTTGGCCATCCTAGAAAGGCTAACGCGATTCAATTTTATTCAATACACAATTCAAAACTACGCGTCAGTTAGTTCGCCGTTGTAAGGTTAAGGGGGCAATGCCTATTTTACGCAAACTCCTCATATACCCACATGGGCTAATACAGGGTGTCTGCAAATGCTCGCCGCGGTTTCGTAATCATCAGAACCGTATCATCAGAGTTATATTGATCGAGTCTGGCGCTATCCATCGAGCATCTCTCGTGGTTTACTTTCAGATGTTTCGGTGGTGAAATGTTTCCGCCTCCGGCCGCTAGGGGGCGCGGAGTCGAAAGATTGCACTTAGCGACTCCGCGCTCCCTAGCGGCCGACGGCGGAAACATTTCACCACCGACAAATTTGAAATTAAACCGCGAGAGATGCTCGTTCGATAGCGCCAAACTCCATCATCGTATCCCTCGTTTTACGCTAGCAAACAATGCACTGTACAGGGTGTGTGACGATCAAGTCGAGATGATCCAAAGTCGAACAGAGAGTAAACACTCGCCGCCAGGGGGATATTATTGCGATGTTCGGAACAACGTACATCGAGAAAAAAAAATGGGGGGAATAAAAAACAAAACTAATTTTCCAACAAAGCCGGGTTTCTCCAACGCCATCGTCAAATCGTGGCATAAAAAATGGAGGCCAGAAAGTTTTTCCCATTCGCAACCCAGAAGACAATTGGCAACGACAGAAGCAAAAACGAGCGGGTTGTTATCGCGCGGATTTGGGTGGCGCTGCGTTCGCCCCAATTTGTCCGGTGGCGGCCACGCCCCCCTGCACCCCAATTCTCTTTTGTCGCTGGTCCTAACCCTAACCGAAGCAAAAGTTATTCTTTTTTTTCTCGTCCTTCCCCTTCCCCCTCGAACATGGCTGCTGCAGGTACCTCATTAGCGCGACACGCCCCCTGGCGGAAAACACGAGAAGGGACGGTACCGTATACGCGCGTAAGGGAATTCCCACCCGAAGTAAGAGGGGGGTAGAGGGGGGTGTAGCGCCAGCCGCCACCGTGGCAGGTAATCGACATTGGCCAGGAAACCCCTCGAGGGGAAAATCAATAACTACAACTGATAAAGGCCCGGAGTAGCACCGATGATTTGCAGTTAAAACTAGCCACTGGCCACTGGTCGAAACGTGGTCATCGGTATCCACGAGTTCAAACTTGGAAGTTCAGAAGGCAAGAGTCAAAAACCTCAACCTCACAGTCTGAAAATGCAATTTTTGATTGGAGTTGCCCCTCACAGCGTGGCAATCACTGCTAGCCCGCGAGTTGTGCGGGGGAGCTGCACACTCGAGAGGCAACTTTTGCGGGTCACAAGCTTCCGGTGACAGTCAGTTGAAGCGAACGAAGATGACAGCCTTCCGAAAGATGTCGAACTCGGCCTTCAAAGTTCGAACAGCTGTCAATCATTCCATTCGAATTTGCCATCAACAATCGAACGCTCGTGCGCACGAGTTGGAACGACCACACGCCCGCTCGTGTTCCATTTAGAAGGTGAAATTCGAAAACGCACTCGCGTGGAATCTCGCTTTCATCTCGAGTGTGTACTGAAAGTGAATTTAATTTTTGTCGAACCCTTAGAATAGAAATTCATCATTATTTTCGGTCAACATTTGCCGATCTATGCGTGTAATGTATGTAATGTATGTATTACACGTTGAAATTCGACGTATTTCCCCGAATATAACACCGGGTCTTATATTCTTTTTAGCCCCGAATTGAGCCCTAGGTCTTATTTTCAGGGGGGAAACGGTATTATACACGATTTGCGGGCCAAGGAATAGATTATGGACTGGTTTTGACACGCGGTGCACTGGGTGAAGACTGTAGGAGCCCCCTTTGGGCCGCCATCTCGGTTCCCCCTCCTCCTCCCCCGCTCGGGACGCGTTATTTAACGCCGAAGGGTGGCTCGACCCCGCTTCCCGAGAGGTCGTAAAGGTCAGCCACCCTGCCATTACCTGCAGGGGCCTGTCACACATCGAGCTCCACTCGCCAATCGCAGGCAGGGGCCGCTTGACTAATGCGATAACAAATGGGCCCAAATTGCCAATTGCATCGCAAATGGCAGGTTTCGGCAGGAACAGGGGGTGGGGTGGGGGGGAGGGGATGGCCTTAAAACAATAGATCATCGGTGGGACGACGCACGTGCGACGAGAGGTGAACGAGCCAGGGGGTGGTGGTGAGGGGTGAGATCCCCTCCTGGAGGAGGAGGAGGAGAACGGTAAGAGAGCAACCCATCCAAAACAGGCGAAGAAAATGAGAGAAACGGCTGTCAGTGACGGCGCGGTAACACCCCCCACCCCACTGGTAGCGGGTGGAGGGGGAGGGGGAGGTACATCGCAAATAAAAGATGGGAAAAGTGGAGAGAGAGAGGACCGAACGACGGGTAATTACCACGGACACGCCCCCTTCTGATCACGTGGCATCCGTGGGGGTGGAGGGATAACTGCGGTCAAATGGGGGACTAATTAAAAGTGATGGAGAGCCGAGGTGATAACCCTTCACCTGCAGAGCGGTTCAGAACAGGGTTGATATACACTGGAAACTAAAGCGAAATTGTACCGGCCCTACTTTACAACGTATGAAGAAACAACTTTCAGTAGCATTCCATGTCCAGTGACGCGTAAACCTCAACTACTCTCTCCTCAACTGACCCTTCAGTAGCATCGAGTCCTCGCAATCCTCATTTCTTATGAAATCGCCTTTGAACTAAACAAAAAGTGAGGCGTGAGGACTCGATGAATCCGAGGGATAACCGTGAGGCGTTGAGGTTTCCAATATCACGGGACATGGAATGTTACTCGGTTAGGAAAACTGAAAGCCTTAGCTCAACACAGCTATCTCAGATTCAAACTCCTAGCACACCCCTCATTTCTTATTAAAGTGGGTCCTGAGTTCCATACATTCAGGGTCTTCAAAATATTAGCACTAGCAGTATGGATTCTCAAAAAAAAAAGACACTCCATGGTTTGCTATACATGTACATGTAGAACGAATGCCTAAAAATTAAGAGCTGAACCGCCAGCAAATATAAATTGAATATAAATAATAATAAAAAAAAAAGCACTTCGTATGCTTTCTTATTAATGTAGTTACTCATTTATTCGGGAGGGGGGGGGGTATTCAATTCCTTCTGAAGCAAAACAAGGCAGTTAAGTAATACGTGCACGACGTCGTGGCTGCTGATGCTTACAAAAAAAGAAGTTATTGCGCGCATTGGTAAGGGCATCGGGTCCCCACCCCGAGCCCACCTGACCGTATCGATGGATCGATACTCGCGCCGATAAATCATCTTTTGCTTCTGTGACTTATCGATTTTCAACTTAAAAAATATGAGACGTCATTAAATAACATCGAGCTGGGCCTGCCCGGTGGAGCGAAGTGGGCCAACTTCATTAACGACCAATCAGAAATGATTTCTACGAATCAAACAAAAAAGGGGGTGAAGTGGGGTGAGAGAGGTGGGGGGGGGGGGGGAGCACCTTAGCTGAGGAAGCCATTACTTTGTCTTTATCTTTCCAGCAGATTAACGTAACACTCATTTTTGTTAAACATGATATTTTTTTAAAATGACACAATATCAAAAATAGAACCTGGAATTAATTCATACGTAGCATGTTGACGTCAAATCCAGCTTGCATATCATTGAATTTTGTCGATATCGCTCTGGAACGTGTAAGAACACGGTGTTCCAAACGTTGGCCATTTTGTTTTTGACGAATGTACGATGTTCTGTCATAATCAGAACGAGCGTTGCCAAAACTGGCCGTTGGTCAGTGGAGTTGATGATAATGAAGATGGCACGGTCGAACAATGACCAGGCGGAAGTGCAAACCAGAGAGGGGGGGGGGATTTCTCCCCTAAGGGCACGCCCCTTATTTTTCATCTCGTTTTTGCTGCCTGGCTGATGATTAATTCTCGACAGTGTCAGTCAGAGACGGGCTGCTTCAATGGGCACCACAAATCTATTATAACGAAATTTAGGATGGCGTTCGATGAAATGTGCGCCGAAAATTGCATCAATATTTATGAAACGACCACGTCCAGCATACGCGAAACCAGTTTCGATCAAAAATCCAACGAACAACTGAAATCAGCCGCTAAACTCGGCAGCTGATTCCAAACAGATCACAGACTTCGATACAACTCGTTCGAAAACACATTATCTCCTTATACTGTAGTTCTTCAGAATAGAAAGCCGTTCTTATAGATCTACCGTTACCATGGCTACATGTTCTCTCGGTGGTCCACCCTATAGAATGCCCCGTTCTATCATGGCGACATTTTTAGGAACATTGAAGTTTTTAAAGAACCGAAAGAACGTCGCGTTCTATGGCTACCACTATCACTCCACACTAAAGAATGACACGTTCGATAGTTGCATTTTTTTTATAAAGAACTAGCTCGTTCCATGGTTACAGTTACCCTTCTATAAAGAACGCGTTGTTAAGGAATCTAAAGAAAGCCCGTGTTCCATCGTTACCACGGTTACGTTCTTTTATTCGATCCTTCGTTCTATCATGGTCGTTCTTTTCATCAAGAACCGAAAGAACGTCGTTCTAACGTTCTATCGGTACCACGACTACGTTCTATCATTCAGTACTAAAGAAGGGCGGGTTAGAAGCCGGGTTAAAGCGCCACCTATCGAAATCGGAGCAGAAACAATCTCTCCTGCGGAATAGAAGCGGTTTTGACGAAGATAAAATCCTGGGAAATAAATTCGGTCGTTCAATTTGGATAAAGCGATGTACCTGACTAAGTAACAAATGCGATTGTGACGAGACAACCGACCGCACCGTGAAAAATGACATTAAACATTTTTCACGTGGATCCCCCCAACCCCCTTTTTTTTCCAGCTATTATTTCTTTTTCATTTCAAAGCTGATTTGGACGCATGAAAAATCAGGGATGATAAGAAAGCGAAAAAAAAGCCGCACTATCTCACGACTGTACGCGCTGGTTGGTAGGGCAGCAAAAGGAGTCCGTGGGAAGAAAACATGAGGGAAAATTTTGAATTGTTTTCATTTTTAACATCCATGGACAAATTTTACTTTTCTTACGAGCAGCTGAATTTTTTCTAGAAATTAATAACAATTTCAAAAATGGACCACCGTTGGGGCAAACTATATTCCACTTGGAAAAAATGCAGTTCGATGTCTCGTCGTTGGCCAGGGGGCGCTCCCTCGACTTCCGCTTCCGCAGCCATTTGCAGGTGGGGGTGGGATGAGTAGCGAAGACGGTTCCCCCCTTAGCCCCTTATACCCCCTTAACGGCCCCTCTTCTGCGAATCACGTGATTAGACCTGAAACCCCATTGACGCAGGGGCGGAAGTGGAAGAATTGGTTTGCAGAAAGCCCACAAAAAACAGCGATTGGGTCCGATTGAAGAAGAGAGAAGAGGCCCTATGCCAGGGACGAGATCACTTTCTGACCCAATTTCCTCACAGGAAACAGGCGACGATCACCAGAAATGGGCGGGGGAGTAAGGGGGGGGGACACCAGGGGTAGGGGGAATCCCCTTCATACGCCATAAAAAGGTCCACACGAGACGTAGGCCGTGCGTGATTTGCAAAAATGGATGAAATAGTCAGGAAGTGACGTCAGTTGGAGGAGCCCCGCCCGCCATGTTGGAAACGTCGCATCAATTAAGGCCCCTGGCCTTATAATTAGCAACAAACAATTAAGTTTTCACGGCGCTCTAGCCTCCATTTTGATTGTTGGCGATGATGGAAGCATTAATTACGAATCGCACCAATAATTATAGCTCGGTGGATGAGCTCGAGACGCGATATAAAAATCAAACAAAAATAAAAACGGCATAAAAATGGCGTAATTGTAGAGCGCGTCACCCCGTATCGACTGTGGCGCCTCTGGCGGCCAAATGACAGAAACGGGCCAATAAAAAAGCCAATGTTCAATATTTTATATTGCCCGGTGTTCCGTTTTACACTTTCTCAACGATGACGGCTTTTGCCCGACTATTTTTCATTTGCCTGACTTTGCAGTTCAGCGGCAAATTAATCCTGTACGTGTGTATATTCGACACCGACAGCGTGCAAAGAGAAAGATTGGAACGAATTTCAAATTTTGGAAAGTTCCAATACGTCACGTTCCCTTTTTTTCGATCGATGACGAAGCACGCGCTTCACGTGGAACGCGTGATTTCGTTCAAAAATGAGAACAGGTGCGCGTGTCATGGCTGGCTTCGGTGTGAAGGGTTTTAAACCATTTGAATTTTCTTCGAATTTTCCTCCGCGGCCCAAAGATGGCGCTGCCAGCGGTTCCTTCGTAAGCAGGAAGCCGCAGCCGCACGCGGCGGCTTAATTTTATCGCTTTTTATGTGTTTTTATCGTTTGTTGATATTGGTTTCGCGTTTTAGTATTCATGGGACGCCACTAACTCGACGTGAAACAAGTGCTCCATCACGCGTGCCATTTACCTGCCTAACCCCGGAGGGGATTAGTGGCGAGAAAAAAAGACGATGGGAGGTCGAAGATAAGTAAAAAAGGGGAGGGGAAATCCCCCGGTGAGCCATTCTACGAAGGCAAACAACGGAGAAGATGAGTGACGAGCGGGAGGAGGGGTGGTGGTGGTGGTAGGGTACCCCTATTTGGGGGAGGGGCGTGGGGCTTACCTGCTTCTAACACCTGTCGTTTACCACTGGGGTGGGTTGGAGGGGCCCCTGGGGTGAGGAGGTGAGATAAACAGCGCGCAGGTATAAACGGCGTAAAGAGACCCCCGGCTGGGAGGGGAATCCTTATGGGTCAATTAGGGGAATTACCTGTCACGCGAGACAGGTAATAAAAACAGGAAATTAAAGAGGGGAGGAAATCATCGCCACTGTTAAACGAGTGCATCCGGTGTCACTCTCAATTATGGTCAGGGAGAAAAAAAAAAAAAAAGAGGAAACGTTTAACCGGTTGGGATGGGAAGACACGCGGCTCGTCCTAACTCAGCGACGCACGTCGAACGCACGCACGCGCAATATGGGAGGGGCGAGTACTACGTCGATCGCATCATCAACTTAATCACGAGTGACACTGTGACTTACGACCAATTTGTTGATGTTTTTATTTTCACGTTTTAATTATTTAGTCGTGCAACCTCCACTTGCGGATGTTGAAGGTGTTGTCAATTTTGTTTTACGAGTAATGGATTTTGATATATTTTCTGTTCATTTATTTCTAAACTAGTTTTTATCAAACTGTTATAATGCGACATCATACACTGTAACACTATAAACACTCGATACCTCATTTTAGTGCACCTTTTTGGAAGCACCTGATGATACAATGGAGATGTTGACATCGAAAAATATGCGAGTGATAAATTAAATTTCCAGGAAGAACATAAACCCAAATCTTGGCACTTTTACAACATTTCATACTCGCATCTTTCCCAATAATAAGTAGACGAGAGAGATAGTTTCATCCATGGCAGTGCAATCGAGGCTGACGTGTCAAACATCATAATTCCTGGCACTCGCATCCTTACGTGTTAATTGTACCCTTCCCAACACCAACCAGACCATGCATAGTTGCAATTGCAACCATGGCAGTGCCATCTGCTGAGGCTGACGTGTTGAACACATTTTCAATTCCTGGCACTTACGTCCTTTCGCCGTTAACACCTATATTAATCGATTTGAGCCACTATTTTGTTTTTACAAGTTTCGCCGCTAACATTCTTACGAACATGGCTTTGACTGAATTTTCACTCGAAGCGTTTATTTTTTACGAGACACAGACCGCAGAAAGGGATATGACGCAGAATCTGCGAGGTGTTTCCCCTGACAGCAATTCCCCCTGAAGCCACGGCGGCCCCTCGGGAGCGAGCTTCCCAGCAACACGTAGGCCCTGGATCTGTTGGATTTTACGAGGTCCGTTAGTCCTTAATTACCGTTCTCGGAAGGGGTGATTTCCCTTCGTGGCCCCCTGATGGCTACCTTTATGCCCCCTCATTTGGGCGGCCATTTTGCCAAATGCACGTATCGAGTATCGGTTTTTGGGTCAATAACACGCACGACAGCTTTATTGCCAGCTTTTAACTTCAGCTTCGTTTTCACCAAGATTTTTCTGACCAGAAATTCGGCTGCTGAATCGCCCCCTGGTTGCCAGGGCGACCGAACACGATTGGCCAATGGCAACGGCGCTCCCCCCCAGCCAGCAGCGCCCTCTACCTTTCAGCGTACGCTTTACCTTCGTCCCCCCTTTTTAATCCCCTGGCATTCGATTTCTCCATCCTGATCATCCTCATCCTCATCATCATCCTCAACCCATCGCCCACCTTCTGTCAAAAAGCATCTTCCCGCATTCTTTCGCATTCGACTCACGTACACGTTCTAACCGAGCTCAAAGGTCATCAGCGCCCCCTGTCGTCAGGTGGGATTGAACCCCAACCAGGTCTCAACGAGCTCGATGCAACATGGTGTGAAATGAGAAATCGGTGATAACTCGGTAGCCAACTGGGCTCAATATCACGGAAAAATCTCACGGAAAAATGAGGAGTTTGAGGATCTCGTGACTCCGACTTAATGTTACCAGGCAAGGACTGTGTCTCGGTTAGGAAACTCGAAAAACTTTTAGTTTCTCGCAGCTATGCCTCAGATACATGAACTCTTTTTAAGCTCCTCGTTTTTATGATATACGGTATCATGCAAAGTCTCATAATGTGGAAACCTCAACTTCTCAGGGCTACGCCTCAGATTCATCAACTCATCACGGCTATTTCTTAGATTCATCAACTCTTCACGCTCCTTATTTGTTATGAAATTGGGAGCAGGTACAGCTGTATATCATTCAAGGTCTCATGATATGGACACCTCAACTCCTCGGGGCAATGCCTCAGATGGATCAACTTCTCACAGCTATTTACACGTATTACATTCATCGACACTTCACAATCCTCATTTGTTACGAATTGGGTCCAGGCATCCTTCGAAGTCTCGCGACACGGAAACCTTAGCTCCTCGCAGTTATGCCTCAAATTCATCGACTCTTCACGCGCCTAAGTTGTTTACGGAGCTTAGCCCTGATATTGAGAGGCAATGAGAGGTCGTGTGTCCGTGACGAAATAGCAATCTGTTGCCAATGACATAACACCACTTTCGCGAAGGTTTGGAAGTAAGTCAAGTCCTAGAAAAAAGAAACCTAAACCACCTCCTCAGAAACAAAAATGGCTGAAACAGCCGCATACGTGCAACTCACTTAAATAATTCACAGTTTTATCGTCGCTCATTTGAAACTAGTAGTGTACGTGCATCTTTGGAATTACAATTTTGGCAGGTAAGGGCTCGGTGTGGACACACAACGCGGGGCAAAAATGCTTTCGTTTTGCACCTGCGTGCAGCGAGTGAAGTGTGAGTACGTACATGTACAAAACCTCGTCCTCGATCCGCCACTCAATGTCAGCCCAGGGGACTAATAACCCGAATAAGTGTACGAGTTGGGACGAGGTCAGGTCGAAACATCATCTCTCCATTTCGCCCAGGCCTTAAAAAAATGGCGAAGCGTTCGTTTATAGGCCCAAAAATAATGGCGCTTTCTTCACCACGGTTGGGAAAGCATCCAACTTTTTTGCGCCGTTATACACAATGCGAAGTATTTGTACACACCGTGTTTTACTCGTCTTAAAACCCCCTGGTAGCGTTGGGACGAAAACGGGACATCCTAATCCTAACCCATAAACCCTCGTTTGGAAGACACGAGTATAAAAGGAAGACAAAAAAAAAGCCATTTTTAAAAACGACCCCGTGTTTATCTCCGCCCACATACACTCGTACGCTTTAAAAATCTGATGAAAAAGAAGATGTCACGGTCATTTCATTTTCGGTGGCTTTCGCCGCAATCCGCACCATTTTGGAACCGAAACTAGAAACGAAGACGTTACGAAATTGAGTTTTTTGGCGAAATATGACGAATAAAAGTAAACGAGCAATTGCCTTTTCGTCAGCGGACGAGGCTACGTGTCGAAAACGACGAAATTTCGCCTACTTTTTACGACAATCGGTCTATTTTAGGCAGAATTAGGTGGCTTCCAATGAAATTTGATGGAAAACTGAACAGTTGATGTAGGCGACCATCTTGTTCGAACGTGTCGTTCCAGCATCACCGTGACAACGTTCTACGATACTCCCCGTTCCAAAATCGCAATTTAGAACGACTCGGTCGCCGTGGTAACTACAGGTAAATCGAACACAATTTCGTAAAGTTCGAAAATCGGCTCACGCGCACGTTATATAACCTCCCAACATCACCGTGGTTACTTTCTACGTCGTCACGGTAACGATAATCGAACGCAGTTATTTAAAAAAAAGAACGCACTCACGTTCATATCACGTTCGGATATTGAATCGAACGTCGCGTTCGAAAATCGACTCGCGCGCAAAGTTGGTTCTACGTCGCCGAGGCAACGAAATAGAAGAAAAAGTTTAAAAATGAAAACGTCGTCACGTGCCGCGGTTATCATCTCACGTGATAAAAAAGAGATCCAAAAAAGGTAGCAGTTTTTGCGGCTCTAAATAGCGCTCGGTGGCAAATACAGCGAAATAAAGAAAAAGCTAAGAAAAAAAAAACCCTCCCTAAATCCCCGGAGAGCCGAGCGAGCAAGTACCTTTTTCTCATCGATGTTCAGCTCGATTGTCCGTGCGGTCCGGCATTAAATGACCGAAAGAATGTCAGTGGTCAGCTTCTGACTGACCGCAATAGATGGAAAGAATGAAAAAGTCCATCTTTTTTTACGTCTTCGTCTCATTTCTCTCGCTTTCGTATATACTTCGACGCTCAAATTCGACAGTTATGGATGCCACCGGCCGAAGCGCCCCCCGGGGAGCACTTTGTTAACTAACGAAACGATCTCGCCCCCCAGCGCCCCCTGGGGCCTCATCGGGACGCCTTTTATAGCCCCCCCCCCCCCCCCCATTCGACGAACAAGATCGGTACCCCCGTGGGGCACTCCCGATTGAGGTAAGAAAAATGAACGAAGCAAAACCGATGGAGAAAAAAAGATTTGGGGAGTGAAATTCCTAACCGGAAATCAAATTAAAGGAACAGAACTGGGTTTGGACAAATTGGATCATCTTAACCAAAATGCAAACCGAGAATGCATCGAAACAAGATAGAAATTGGGCCGATCCTAACCAGGGATGCTATAGGCTACAACTGGCTGATCTCATCACAATAAGGATACAAAGACAGTCGATTCAAATAAACGAAAAGCCCCTCTTCTTCACGGTGTGTGTTTGTCATACACGCCTCCCCATCCCCGACTAAATATTAGATACGGGGATATGTCCGAGAATAGATTTTATTATATTTTGGCAGAGCAGGTGTCCAATATCTAAGCTAGGGTCACGTACGTTTCGAAACAAATTGATTTCTTCCCCCTGGATTTCATCGCTTATTCGCGAGGCGTTTCGACAATAACGTGTCAGGAAAGGCAAATAAGAGCAGGAAGGAGAAGCGGGGTCAGGGGTCAACGAGACGCCATCCACCCAAATAACGCAATCCCATTTGATAGCGGATGAGACGCGAGGGGCGCTCATAACGCGCTACGAAGATTGGATAACTCTGGCAGAAATAGCGCATTTGGAGACCATGGTTGCATCCGAAAATGCGCATATTTACAGGAAGACCCGTTAAACACGTGGGAATTGATTCAAAAGTCTACACTTTTATGCAACTGGAAAATCAAGGGCATTAGACGAGGGGTGCCTAACCCCTTTCAAATGTCAGAAAATTAATTTTTTTCGGGAGACGAAATAACTTCTTGGCACTTACAACGTTATGCCCGGGCATCTTTCCGTTTACTCGGCGCTAATGTCATTTTGATGACTCGATGGACGTCCCTCGTCGTCCCCCTTCATGGCAGCGTTCATTCCCATTAGTGGTTTTCTGAACACCTGCCAGTTTTCCCTTCATGCAAATCCACTTTCCCCCATTCGCTGGCCTTGATTGAAACATCAGCCCCACTGCCCACTGTCCACTTAAGCCTTACAACGCTCGATGTAAGGTCACCTTATTTATCACCACTTGGCTGTCGAGCATGGCAACGGAGCTCGCAGTGATTGCCAACGTTCAGGGGCTGCAACACCCCCTCGAAACAACTAAAAATTCGATTTTGAAATGTGTCAACATTTAGTCTATTTTGTTACATTAAGAATCAGGAGGGAATCCACGGAGTTATTTCATTCACATACACGTTGAGATCGAACAGGTATACGACATACCTCACCTAACCACGCATTTTAAAAACGAGAACTTTCCGGAGAAGCGTAAGGTCATTTCTCAACACAATTCAGTTGATTCGGGCCCATCTCGGAATACACCTTCCCCCAACGGCGCACTCTCGACCTTACCGAGACGTTCGAGTGGGTTAGAATGTTATAGGTGCGCAAAAATCCTCTTCTAATTTACGAGCCATCGCAATTTCAATCCCACTTAATCCCCAAATCCCAGAAAACTAATGTTGATTCTATTTGCCATCTGTTCCGCGGAACCCCTTAAGCCCCCCCTGAGCGCCCACCTTTTGTCTTAGCCAGCAGCGCCCCCTGCCTTTAATCCTATTTGTACTTCTCCGATTCACGCGTTTGGCGAAGAGGACTTAAGGGGAGAAAATGGCGCGGTAACACTCGAAATTAAGTGGATTAACGGAGGGTCTCCGGTAAGGGGGCCCCTCCCCCTTAGCCAGGCGCTTTTATTGTTTTCGTCGGAAAGGGGCGGAGGAAGAAGATGGCGCGGGGTCGTGGGTCACAGCGGCCCAAACCGAGCTCGGCTTCTGCGCGCCGAGATAAGGGGGCGAGTCGTATCGAGAGACCCCTAGCAGCTCACGGACTTCTTCGTAGAACTTTTTGAATTTTCAAATTTGATTCCATCTGGTGTCAATCACCGGCCACGCGCCGCTCGCACGAGGTTGGATCACCGGAGTAGCCATGGCAACTGTGGAACGTGGCGTTCCAATGTCAGAAAGAAAGAACGTCACCGCGGCAACGTGGAATGAGAAAGAAGAAGAGGAAGTACCAATAACGCAACTTCTATAAGGAACATAGTTGTTTCCAAAACCCTAACCAGTTAGGAAAAACCGAGGAGGTCGGTTTTACCTCAGGAGGGTTTTCCAGAGACAGCAGTGGGTTCAGCCTAGCGTTCCAAAATCGGGATCAATTTTTGGCCTGGAGAGGCTGGTGTTCGTCGACCTCGACAACGAGAATAGTTTTCAAAAGGTAACGACTTTAGGGGGCAGGGGGAGGGGAGGGGGGTGAGGCGGTCGGGCGGTTTATCACCCACCACGATGATAGCAAATCCTTTGTCTTCGCCCTGAATAGAACGGAGCTTTTAATTCGACGTCGCGTTTTAATGGCGAGATAAAGTGGAGAAAAAGGGGTCAAAGGGCGTCTAAATAAAGGCTCGCAATCTGCGCCGTTCAGGGAAAGGGCCTCCCGGATTGGGCGTGGAAGACGCTGACGACGCCATTTTGATTTAGGTCCCATACCGCTACTGCGCCGGACTGCTCTCGCCTTACAGCCGCTATAACTCGGAAAGTACTCGAGATACAATAGCGGTGTTATTAAGTTGATTGCTAATAATTTTCCGCTCTATCCAACGCGCCCATGCACGATGATTTTGGAGCTACCGTTGGCGAGTAATCGCCGAAAAACCGGAAGGGTGCGAGCAAAGATGGCGGCCGTTGGAGAACGCCACCTGGCGTCCGTGGTGTCGATAGCTGCCTAATTAAGACAACGCTTTTCGAGCGTGCGATCGAGGGCGCCCCTGGCGGACGATGGAAGACGATAAGGCGCGAAATGTTGCGTGGCGACGTCAATCACGAATTGGGAGAAAATTGAATTTGGGAGAGACGGAGATGCATTTGAATAATTCAATTGGCGACGATGGCGAACGAACACGACGATTGGCATTAGGTTCAAAAACAGGGGACGAGGAGAATGGAGGAGGAGGAGGAAAAGGAAGAGGAAGTCAGGGCAAAAGAAGTGGCGATGAAGCGCCGCCAAACGGGCAAAATGACGTAGCGAATCAGATCAAATTCGGGCTACATCTCAATATTAAAAATATGTTTCGAAAGTAAATATCTGTTTGCCACGGCAGGGCAATCACTACTAGCCTCCGCACTACTCTTTGACTGCTAGGGGGTTACGAGCACCAGTACATACTGAAGGCGGCCATCTTGAGCGTCAGTGGGTTTTGCGCTTTAATCCATCAGCGGCAATTAGTCGACATGAGTGTCTTTTTATCGCCGCTGAGTAATAACGAGGTGGATGCTCGACCAATCGAAAACAATTTGGCGGAATCGGAAACGACATCATCGAGCGAACGAGGCGAGAACGACAACAAAAACAACACAAACCAGTTGGTTTTTCAAAAATAAGTAAACGCCACTAAGTGAATTTGGAAATAATTGAAACCCCTCCACGCATGGTAAAGTATCGCCAGCATCTCCTCCCATCATGGCTGATAACTTTCCAAACTCACCCACGCATTTTCGATAAATACTGTAGACACAGTTTACATTGTCCCTGATGGATTGAAGCCATTTAGTTTTTATATAAATGAAGAAAACTGATTGTACGACATTAATAGGTAATCAATTACCCACAGAACATATCACCGATAATTTTCCAAGGTGTGAATTTCAATCATTTCTCTAATACACATAACTAATTAGATTTGTTTGGAATGTCACGTGTTTTGGAATTAACTCGTTGTGAATGGACACCGATGTTACGCTTATTCGGCATTATCAATTCAACTCTGAACTTCGGGCCGTTGGTATCACAACATTAAATGTATTAAAAAATATGCGTTGATTCAGGCAATACTGTATTTACCGATAATATTTTAATTCTTTCAGAAGCAAGGATGTAAAGGTTGAAAATTTACGACATATAACGGCTGATATTTACATATTCCATCGTGTATTTCAAACTTAATAAAAAGTTACTTTCGCAATCCAATGAATTTCGAACAACACATTTAAAAATATATAATTCTTTTCAAACTTCAGAATTAAGTGGATCATCCGCCTTCAGTCTTATTCAGTTAGCGAGTGGACCCGGAATACCAAATAATAATAACAATAAAATATGCTATCTATGGAAATGGAAATAAATTCGTTCGCACGCAACACCTATAGGACACGTATAAAATATATGGGGCTAAAGGGATCGAATGTCTATCCTTTTCAGAAAGAACAAAATTCAGCAAGTTTTTCCAATTTTCATAAAAGTCGAAGAAAGTGACCGTCGGCCATAAGTCGGGTCTCAACAACTCATCTATTTTATCACCTCAAATGCCATCTATTTTGGCAAATAAAACGATTTCGGTGTCGGCTCTAGTTTACCCCCAGGAGGGGGTCAGCGTCCGTCCACTCCGCCATAAACTGCTCATTTCAGCTTTTTCGGAAATAAAAACTTTTTGGGTCCAAAATTGCGCATTTTGGAAGCACAACCGATGAAATTGAGTCGTCATATAATAGGTGCGGTATAAGGCGTCGAAAAGGGTATCCGAGGGGGGGAATTCCCCTCGGCCTCATTGGCCACCCAACGGTTGCCATGGCAACTGCCTCCGAGCCATTTTGCCACCTCAATCAATCACCGGGCCGTGTATTTGACGGAGAATACCTTCTTAAGGAGGTGGAAAACTCAGGGTGACCCCACGAGGGGGTGGTGGTGGTGGTGGGGGTGGGGGTGGGAATAGCTACCAGGAGCACAAATCACACGAGTGGCAGTTATATGGAGCGAACGAGTTCATCTTTAGACACAATTTCGGTGGGATGATTAACGCACCGGGAACCAGGGAAATCAAAGGGGTAAGACACCCCCCACCCCCTGGGGGCCGAGAGGTGGGTTGGAGGTTACTTAACGACCCTCGAGAACAACGAGACCGCACGAAGGTTTTGGGGGAAAAGGAAAGGGTTGGGGGTAAGAAGAGCAAATAAGGGAAGGAGAGAAGGTAGTGTTGTTGACTTTTAGAGGTACCACACCAATATTTCAAAATAAAATCAATCTTTATTGACTTTTCCAGGTCTAAAGGAACCCTGAAATAAGGGGAGGGGGAGGAGAGAAGGTAGGTTGTTGACTTTAGAGGTACCCTACCCAATACATCCCTAATTGCTTGTTTGTTTAAGCGAGGTTTGAAGATGGGAGCGTATGAAAACCACAAGTTCCCCTGAGGGGATAGTCATTAATAAAATGACGGTTTGTCAACCTGTTCCACAAGCAGGTTGGGTAGGGGGGGGAGAGAGGGATGTGCCACCCAAACAGTTGCTGGGAACCTCAGGTGGTGACAGTGGGTGTATTAAAGTGAATTGGAAAAAATCAAGCCTCGGATCCTTCATTGGGTACCTTTCACCACTAGTAGGCTGGCAGTGATTGCCCGCGTTCAGGGGAGTAAAAATAAACAAACTACATCTCTGGGTTAATGCTGGGTTAGGTTAGGCTCAAAAAACAATAAAAGCATGACAGTCGGAAAAATTTGAAAGAAAAAGCAAACATGTTAAAAAAAATTCACTTACAGATATAGCATTCCATTTGCAAATAAATGAATATGGGGGAAAACTAAGACAGTTTATAATAACAACATCATTGAATGAATCATCATCTCATGAAATTTTACTCATTAAACAAGATTGGAGAGCTCAAAAGAAGGTTGTGATTCCATCTCCTATGTGCGTGATATCACGGATTAAGGGTTCTGCTGAATTTTACTAACTCGCCCTGAGCCGCAATTCTAATCTTCTCGCAGAAAAATAACAAAATATCATATCGTGAAATTGTTTTCTCGTTATTTGGTTTGATGTACTCACGGTAAACACACTTTGTACTCAGCTATTACTTCGTACTTATTGCGCGCATAATTTGTACAAACTTATTATTTCGCACTCTTCATTCGCTAATAATTAATACGTACATATATTAACTGTTTGACCCTTACAAGTTCTAACATGAACGTCAGGCTAGCTATTATTAAATAAAGCTATACATAAACGACAAACAATCAGTTTTAACTCACTCACCATAATAAATTTATAGTATTTTTTTGTAAAAAGTAATAAATTTGGAGATGAGGTCTGAAAGTAAATTCATTTAGGTTGAAAAATGAACAAAACCCACACGTATTTTGTCTCAGTCTGGAAATTTAACTTTTGGTTCCAAAATAACTTTCTGTTCCACCATTTTATTTTCCGTTCGTTTTGCAACCCATTTGGACATTTTTCCTACACCCTTCACTGGTAGTGGCTACGACTCAACTTTCTCTCCATTTTCACCCTATATCCCCCACCCTCTCTCTCTCTCTCTCTCTCTCTCTCTTTCTCTTCGCCATCGCCCTTAAATATATGCAAATTTAGTAGACGATGAAACAATCAAGCTCCTGTTTCGCTATTCATGAGCCCGTAATAGAAAACAAATGATGTGAGATGAGTTATTTACACGCGTCTGTGCAGGCCTCACAAAAATGCTCGCAACTCGAAAAGGGCTGAAGGCGACTCGGACACCTCGAGAGTGACTGGGGCCCCAGCACTAAGGGCCCTTAAAAATGCCTTTGAAATGGGATGAACAACACCGCTGGGAATGTGTGACGTCATTCCTAAATAGAGCGCCGAGCATGCGGGGGTCTACCGGTGTAATTACCGCGTCAACATGGAGAACACCCCTCCAGGGGCCCCTAAACCCAACCGAGAACACTCCTCGCGGATACCGCACGCTCACTTACACCTATCACTTAAGTCACTTTAGAACTATTTAGACGATCGACAGAATCACCATATACTGTATGTGTAATTCACCGACGCAACATAACTTCGTGCATTGTTTAGGTCAAATAGATATGTTTTTCGATTTTAGGTTAAGGCCATCCATATATCGATGGTTTACTGCACATATATCGTAAGTCCACTTTTTCAAATCGTCCATAATCAAGTGGGTTTCCTCCCTGAATGTTCCAATGTGCGTGGCAATCATTTCCATCATCGTTATATATAATGACTTCCATCGTTACTATCGTTTCAACTACATATATACTTAAACAAAATTCGACATTTGAGGCGATGACTCGCAGCATTAACTATTTTCAATATTTGCATCCAACACTCGGAGACACTACCATCGGTGCTCCGACTCCACACCGCAGCATTTCAAAAAGGACATACCATGTGTGTCCATACCCACCCGTGGAATATGCACGGACATGGCGATCATCTTCGGTCACAATGATAATTGCCTAACGTGAGTCAGAATGTACATGTAGGTGTCACTGGATTTTGCGAAAGAAACATACAATATCTGCGCACTAGCCCTCGGCAGAGGACAAATTAAGGCCCGAGCTGGTTCGCTAACGGCGATAAGTTGGCAAAAACACCGGGAAAAAGTGTTTTTAGTGCGTGATAAGCCGTTTAATGAGGCGTTTCATCGAATTTACCTGCGTTTTTTTGTAACGTGCAAAAGGCGCTGGGCCGCAGCGCTGTTGACGAGAGATAGGCCATTGAGGGCCTAAAATGACTCCTGGGGGAGCAGAAATTCAAAACTTTCCCTCCGCAACATTTACTTTCCCTTCGTCTTCATCGATTTCATTTCAACGCGCTTTTCTTTACGAGTAGCGAATCATTTTTGTTTTTATCCCCTACAAACTGGAAACACCAACTCGCATCATCGCCAATTGCCGAAACAAAACCGACTCATAGCTGAGAGAATAAGACTTTAAAATTAACTTTAGAGCCCTACACCTTAAGCCGCCATCATCGTGGCTCCAGTTGCTGTTGGCAGCCACTTGAAACGTGCTCCGACCAACTATAGTTGGTCAATTTTTTGTTGAAACGAAGGTGAAAAGGCCTTCCAACGTTCAGTAGTTCGACAGCTGTCAATCAATGCATTCGAATGGAGCGCGTGCCAGGCAATATAGAACGCTCGTGCACCAATTCGAACAGAACATTCGAACGCATTCAAACTTTCAAACAGAACATTCGAACGCATTCATATTTTCGAACGCATTCACCCGCTCGTGTTCCACTCGAGCACGTGGTTTTATTCCAGCACCAATGCGTACGCAGGGTTCCCCCAGAAATTAAATTTACCCTGAATTTTACAGATTTCACAATAAAATATCCTTGACCAAAAAAAATGTGGATATAGCACATAGGCTAATGCAATACATGATAAATTGATCATTGTTTATAAACATGAGGAGAACACCAATTTAATAATAGACCAGCAATACAGCGCACATTTTAATAAAAACTTTAAATTTAGGCTAATTTTTTTAATTTAACGTTCTATTATTGATCTATCCCACAGAATTGCTGGCTTTAATTGATAGCTCGAGTTTCTTGACTTTGTGTAAAGAAATTTGTTAAATTGCCCTGACTTTTATAACGTTACTCAAATAATTACATTAGTGAACCATCCCAGATTTTTACAGGATTTCCAGGTCTGGGGAACATTGTAAAATTTTGCATTAAAAATTCAATACAACAACAACGCGTTTGAATGGTACTCGCCCATGGCATAACCCCACCCCTAAAAATACTATCATAAACGTATGTCGCGACAGTACGGAGGGCCCTTTAGATGAAGGGGCAGCAAAACGAAGAAGGGGACAATGACTGCGATTCAGGAAGTAACAATTATCGAAAACGTGATTATTTTAGGGGTATTCTCATCGTCTGCCAGCCCAACTCGAGCTGGACTTAAAATAACAAGCAGTTACTCGGGAGTGCTGACACGGAGAAAAGCCCACGGAGGGGACAAAAGGGCCGGATTAACCTAACGATTTTAAATAAACACTCATCCAGCGACCACGCGGAGATCGAGGACCCCTGAAAGCCAAAGGAACCCAAAAAAAATGGCTTTTTAATAAAGAGCATCGCCGATGATCACCCAGTAAAGAAAACTGGAGTCACCAGAGGGCGGGCCTTTCAGATGGCCCCACAACCCCCCCTGGGGGGGAGGCGCCACTAGAGACAGATCACGATGATGAGGTGGAAAAAAGCCCTGAAAAGAAAAAGAGGCCCCCACGACGTCACTAAGTGGGAATTGGTGTCGCGGAAGACCCCGAAGTGAACCGGGATCAATGTCAGAAGTTGCAGTCGAAAGATAAAGCATTACAGCCGAGGAAGGTCTTTTTGTCTGGCGTTGGGGGGAGAATAACACCCCCCCCCCCCCATTCAACTGGTATTACTAAAATGTTTGGATAAACTCACACAATGCGCTAAGGTGGGAGCAGCGCCATCCGACGGACAGCCGAACAATAACGCCAAAAAGTACCCAAAACACTGGTGTTGGGCTCCGAAGTTAAGTAGGAAATAGGAGTCAGCCAAGTTTCAAGATGTCTGCCGGGACACGTTATTAGAGATGGCGTTCGTGTCCTATAGATGACAGTCCTCGACGTGGTCCGCCAGGGGGCGCTGGGGCTTCCCGGGGCCCCCGGAAAGAAGGAAGCGATGATTTATGGAGAAGACGCGGCGATGATTAATTGAAAATTCGTCTTCAGTCCCAGAGACGGGATTCACGCTTTAATGGCTTTTAGGGCCCGGAAAAGAACGAAGGCGATTCCACACACTTGACAGCCATGTTTATTGTGCGGTGCAGCCATGGGAAGAGATGAGGGGGGGGGGAGGGGCACTTAGGGGCACCACCAAAGGGCCGATGTAGATGCGAGCTGGACTCGGGTTTTACATACGCTATTTCTGATAACAGCCCGAAGTCTATATTGAACTTAATGTGACACCGAGTTATGCCAAATAATCAGATCCTATCCTATCTTATCAGTCATTGAAATAATTGATTAAACACTGCTTTTGTATCACTGCTGTTGATAAACACGTTGACTAAATCATGTCTTTAGATATCTGACGAAACATTGCCGGTATACATTGCACGTAAACTTAGTGCTTATTTTCTTCCATAAATTTCCTATCAAAATCAAAAGTTTGCTTAACTCGCTATTGTGATAAAAGACATGACCCTAATGTTGTTAATATTCCGCTAAGGAACTTCGGGCAAACTACTAAATAAATAATTGTACTAATAAAAAAAAAAAAAAATTATTAGAATGTCAATGGTCCGCGTCATTAATGACCCGGACAGGTTACTCTCTACGTGCGAGTATATTTCTCGGGTAATAACTTCTGGTCGAGCATTTTTCTTAACTTTGTTTCGTTTTTCTTTGATGTGTGATGTGTTCATTTTATTAAGATGTCATTGGTACGAGTGCTTCATGAGCTCGTAGCGCAGATACGTGTACGCACCCAGTTGCCATGGTTTGACAATGCACCATCCAAAAAACCATTTTCATGACAAGTTAAATGTAAAATTCTTCCAAGTAGTTCAGGGCCCCTAGGTCCCTTCGTGGCCCAGAACTTTACGCGCCCAATCGATGGTTTCATCGGACGTTATTGGGCCACTGACTGCTGACAATGCATCGCAGAAGGCCCATTTCAGAGTGGCGAACTCGGAGGCCAGTCGGATGAAGTGCCCTATTGAGAAGCCCCTAAAGGCGCCCTCGGACGATCTGGCAGAAGCCACTCAGTGGGCGTGTCGAGCCGTGAGGGGGGGTCAGGGGGTGGGGGGTCGATGAACGAGTGCGATGGGGGAGACAGCGAAATGAAAATGCATAAATGCGAAGACTCCGATAAAATATAAGAAAATGTCCCAGTTATTTATATTTGTATCGCGAAAAGGCGTACCCATCGACAACAGTTTTATGGTCGTCCATTTTGGGGAAGAATTGATGCGCGAAGACGGAAAAGGAAGGAAGGGCCCGTGGGGTAAGGGGGGGAGGGGGGGGGGGGGGTTAGGGCTTCCCTATATAGGGGAAATTCCCTAGGCTGGCGGCGGAAGTCCAGCGCCATTGGCTGCGAGTGGCACGGGGAAGAGAAATGGCGAACGGAAGTTGTCAAAGGGCCTCCAACTTCCAGGGCTTTGTGAGCAGCTCGCACTTCCGGAATGGGGGCAGCATTGTGCGCCACCGATGTACCGTAAATATGGCGCCCGAAATACATTATTGTCACGCTACGAGGGGCTTTCCAAGATGGCGACCAAGGGGGAGGAGGAGGGGGGTACTTTACTCTGTTCGCATTGGCAATAAATGTGAAATGCACGAATGAGTAAGATACGATGAGTAAGACGCTCGTTAGCTGACGTCACAGCAATTCATACAAAAAGCCATTATGGGATTCCCAAGATGGCGACTGGATGTTGCCAAGAATTCCTTTTTTTTAAACGAGACTTTATTCCATCAGTGGAATGTCATCAGTGGACAACCATTGGCTATACCACGGATACCAAATGGAATGTCTCGTTCTACAGTTACCATAGTTAGTTCCCTAGCCAGGCGGCCACCAGCGCCCCCTATACCTTCCATACATGTATCTCCATTCTAAAGTGGTGGTGTTAATAAATGGCGGCCAGCGGAGCGTGAGAAGCCGTTATACGGAGCGCTTTTGCCGCTCGAAGAAGCGCCTCGACTTAAAAGCAGGCTAATTTTTAATACATGCGCGTGAGCTTTTAATGGCGCTTTTTGAAAAAGTAAAAAGCGAATGCTGCTTGGTCATTGCTCTCCATTTACTCGCTCAACTTCACCCAAGAATGATTCAATTAAGCCGAGTTGGGATCCATCCATCAAAGCCAACTCACTCGCTATACGGCGATGACACAATTGCTCTAAGTGGTGATGTCACCCACCCCATCTTTACATCCCCCCCCCTATTGTTATTAGACATTATTTAGAGTTATTTTTGCCAACAGCCCTTGAATTCGGGCTGTTTCGGCCCATTTCATCCCGCCAATCGGCGCCCACTTCCGGCCTGGGCGTGGCACCTCACCCTCTGCACCAATAGGAGCGAGGGCCTGAACGTCTAATGGGAAGGACTCGGAAAAGTTAAATGGCAAACCAAAATGGCGTCCAGAAATAAGGCATAACACTTTGGATTGCAATCACATTACTGATTTACATTATTGTCCTCAAAAGTTTGGGTTTGGCGCAACTTTTGGCACCGTAAGGTATCTCGCACAATCAGTGACTTAAAAAACCAGGTCATGATTTTCGGAAAAAATCGTGAATCGTCTTCGACTTACTTTTTCAGTAGTTAGCGTAGCCGCAACAACGATTCAAGTTTTTTGAATTAGTAGCCAGAAGTAGCTACTTGCTACCTGTACGTCATAGTGACAACTCCAGGTCACTAAGCCGTAAGTCATTGGCCATCACTTTACACAACCACATTCAGGTTTCAGAAGTCGAGTTCCAAAAAGTGGTCATCGCACGAAACACTCGCTATCACGCGTTTACGCGCGAAACTTTTACTTACGTGGACTCGGGTCACGTTCGGGCGAGTGACCTTTACGTGACTGTCCATGCTCTGAATGTCAAAGTGAAGAAATCAACCGAGCGTGAATAAACGGTGGGCGTAACTGCGCCGACTAAGACTGGGGTGACAAGTTCGTTGTGTCGAGCTGCCGAGTTAAGGCAGATAAACACGTTTACTTAGCTTTACGATGAGTCGAAGTAAGTCTTACCCGCGTTCTCCGCTCCTCCTCCTGCGTCGCTCTTGGCCCGGCTGACTTCCGCCGCAGTGTCGCCCTCTACCGGTTCGGGGAAGATGACGGCCGTGTCGCTCCTGCTCAGGTACTCGCGTATTTTATTCTCCTCTTCCTCTTCCTCCTCCTTTTCCTCCTCTTCTTCCTTCAGTTCCTCCTTTTCCCGTTCCAGTCCATTTTCCTCCTCCTTTTTCTCGGGCACTGAGGTAGCGGCGGGGAAGACGGAAGTAGGAGGAAGAGTGTCGTCGCCAGGTGGCGCCGTGGCGTCGTCCACTTCCGTGGGCGGAGGGGGCGTGCGGAAGCCATCACTGGAAGCACTGGAGTGGGGGGGAAGATCCCTGAAAGCGTCACTGGAAGGCGAGGCTTCCTCCGCGCCGCCGCCAGGGGACGCCACCGGCGTCGTCACCTCGTCGCCCGACGCCGGACCGTTCAACGGATCCAGGCCGTCGGGGTCAACGCCCACCTCGTCCGGCAGGCCATCGTTTTCAACTGGAAAAAGAAAAGAAGAAAAAAATACACGTCAGAAATTGTCTCCAACGTCCTGGAACGGTAAACGCCATCACCGGTGTTAATTTATTATAGAGTCCTAACTAGGTAGCGCCTGAATCGACACGTCGAAACCCGGATCAGCTCACTCGCGCGCGAAACGCCCCGCGTCGAAAACAAACTTGCCAAAAATGCATTCGCGGCCGTGTTAAAATCGAGTCTCGCAGCGCGCGCGTACCACCCCCCTCCGCCCAGGGTCGCGGCGTCACCACCCAGCTTCCGGGGGGCGTGACGTCATCTCCGGGCGGGGGTGAACCCGCTACCGAAGTTTCGAACACGAGTCGCGTTCGATAAACTTTTCCCAGCGAGATTAAAGTTGCGAAAAATGCATCGGCCCCCGTGTTAAAAACCGTCCCACGCTGGAATCGTCGCTCGACGCCCCCCCCTCGCCTTCCCGTCGACCCCTGCGCTCGTAAATCCACTCTCCATTCATCGTCGCTCCCATGACTGACGATTTCGGATGATGTTGCTGCACCCCACCAGAGGATGCATCGCTGAATCTTTTATTGAATTAAGTCGTTTTCAGAGCAAATTGAAAGCGGTTAGGCCTAATGCAAAACCATCGCGCAGTAGACGGCGCTTCCGCTCGGGGATGGCACGGATGATCACGTGACCGAAAGTGAAACAATAAATGGCGGGGAGGGGGTCACGGGTCGCCCCCCATTACCGGAGTGATATCACCAACGTCCGACTGCAACCGCGTCACGTATCGAGATGATCAATTCGAATTAAGTCCGAGTGGGAGGGGGGGACTGACCGGTGGCCATCCCAGCGTATTTATAATACTAAATATCCGCAAAAACACGGTTTTTTCGATGAAAAACGTCCAATTTTACGTGGGTGGGCGAATTTAACATGGACGGCAATGCATTCTTCGCACCTTTAACTTCGGCGTTATTTCCTTTCCAGAACGAATTTCGCGGTTCTGATCGGTGCGCGACGATTCACGAACTGCACACCCTTATCGCCCGCTATTCGGATCAGTTCCATCTTTCCATAAAGCGAGTGAAAAGAACGTCCAAAAATGACGTCGCTGAAAACGTCTTTTTCGTCATTCGGGATTTTCCCTCGTTTTACGGTCGTCAGATTTTCGACCCGAAGAGATTGGTTTTATCTTCGCCGGGGATTTTAATGCGAAAAGGAGGAGGAGGAGCTGGTCCTGTTCGTACCCCCTTCAATTAGCGCCCCCTCACGGCGTCCATAGATGGCGCCTCCACGTTTCCCCTCCCCCTATTTTTCCTTATGTTTTATGGCCCTTAATACACAAGCTGAATATCTCGTTCTCGTGTTTCTGATGCATTAAATTGAGCGGACGAAATTTTATTTAAACATTCACGGAGCGAAGTTTCGATGAAAATAAAAATCCGAAGGGAGAAAAAGAAAAATGGAGGAGAAAGCGAGGAGGGGAAGACGAAAAGTGGAGAATATTGATGAGGAAAACCTTCCTCAACCAACACGGTAGAACTTAAGTTCAGTTTGAATTTAATTAAATTTCATTAAAAATATTTAATGTCAACAAAGGCAATTTCTAGCTGTTGAACGTTATCCTTTCACACCTTATTTCATCAGTGACACGACTAAAAAGAATCCCAATTAAAAATATTATCTTGAACCAGACACCCGTATGTTTTAGTTGTGTACCTATTGAAATAATATTTTTGCGATGGGTGTTTTTAGGGGTCTGTTCAGCTTTTTGGTCCTATTTTGTTTTCATTTTTGTACCTCATCAAACCTAAACTAACGTAATGTGATTTCATTATTTGGCTGCCCCTACGCAGGGGGCAATCACTGCTAGTCTATGAGCCGTGGGATACATCCTGACCAAATATTTAAAAAAAATCTCTTAAAATTACCTATTTTTTCAAACATTTCTCAAATTGTCGTATTTTTTCACCAAAATAGACACAAAAAATTATAAAAATTTCCTTTTTGTTGAAGAAAAACTGAGCTTAAATGTGTTTGGCACCGTAAGGGTCACTGGCTTCCGGTTGGCATTAGGTCGACTCGACCCTCGTTCCAATCCAAGATGGCGTCGGTGACATTCGTCATCCGGATTGGCTCGGACGTCTGACACTCGCCAGGATATAGAAAATTGATTAAAGCTCAGAATGAGGCAAGCCATGTGAAACAATAATTGAAGGAACGAACAATGCAATGCACCGGGTGAGTGGGGGTGGGTGGTGGTAAAGGGGGGGGGGGGTGGAGGGGGGGGGGGCGAAGGAAGAAGACGCGGAAAATGGAGGAGGGGGAGAAAACCATTGTGACAAATTCGCGGTGGCAGCTTCAGCAGAAGCGCCGTTGGGTCTGGCTTTCGTATCCTAAGCACCCATTTGTCCAATTTACGCCACTTTGCCACCCCAGCGCCCCCTCAGACACCCCCTAACGGCGGCGACACTGACCAGGCTCCGACACCACCAACTTTTACTGCTCGTCTATAGTGATTTGCATGAATTTGGGGAAGTTAGGGAAGTATTTCAGCTATACTCGTTTTCACCTTAACTTCAACCCCACTGTGTTGCCATCCATGTTTAACTGTAATTTTAGCAATTTCATCTTATTTTTAATGAAGAATGTTAGCCAGATTAATAAATTTATGTAGGTTATGGTTCAACTCAGCTATACTTGTTCTCACCTTAAGTTGAGCCCTACAGTGCTGCCATCCAGTGACAAGCACCGAAGGCTGGGAATTTTAATATATTTTTAATATTTTAAGTAACTTTTGCAATGTCCTGCCATTTTAATAAACAATTTTCATAAATTTAAGACAAATTTAAGCTGTATTTGGGATAAACTCGTTTCCACCTCAACTCGGGTCCTACTGCGCTGCCGCCTAGTGAGCAGCGCTTCAAGCTCTCAGAAGAGAACTTCAGAACTATTTAAGAATCCAAGTGCGGTTTTCGTTTGAAGTCTCCTTTTGTTAAAAATTGATAAAAATGTATTTATAGACGTAATTTGGATTTTTACTCCAATCCATCGTTCAATTAAAGCCCGTCGCGTCTGCTTATGGCTCCGCATTGATTTTTCTCAAATGAAAAATTCGGTTTAAAAAATAGTTAATTACTTTTTCGTGAGTGTGTCTGTGTACGTTGAGGGAGCGTCGTAAAACGCATTTTTTGCAGGGGGTAACAATTAACCCGGGCCCCCCCCGCTTCCGGGTGGGGGCGCCACCCACCACCCGCTGGCTTTTGATAGGACTTTTTATTGCCATTTTCTTTTTTTTTATTTAAAAAACTCATCTTTACGCATAATTGGGTTTGACGAGGGCAAAAAGGTGAAAAATTGGGCGACTTTTTATAGAGGGCGCCCTCGTGGGTGGGGGCGAGGGCTGTCCGAAAAGGCCTGTCCTAAGTGGCAACACTACTCGCATGCAGACACGTGAAAATTTCAATATAAAAAAATAATGTCACAGGTAATAAACAACAGCGTGGTTACGAAGGTAGAAAACTTTTTTTAACTCGGAGAATAATTTTAGTTTTCAAAGAAATGTTTCTGTAGTTTTCGGACAACCTTTAGAATAGAATTTATATGAATGGGAAAGAATTACAACAAATTTACACTAATAAATGCCATAAATACGAGCTAAATGAATGTCAATAAAGTTCGTGATATAAACATCGTCCAGTTACAGGTGAAAGGACGACAATTAAAAAAGTGCTAATTGTCGAAGCTTTTCAGACAGCCATTTTAGCAAATACAACCGCAAATGCTAAAATGGCAGTTTGAAAACTTAGGAACACTCGCAGTTTTCAAATTTTCATCCTTTGCCATTATTCCTAACAATTCTCTTCTGAATCATCTAAGTACAACTACAATTAGAAGATTCAGAATCTAAAACAAAGTACATCGTAAAAACGATGAAAAGTTCAAAGTTTTGGCAAACTTTTCGGACAGCCATTTTTGCGAATGATATTCGAAAGGGGAAAATATAAAATCAAGCTGTGATCGCAACGACCAGTAAGAGGGCCAACGATGAAAATTTCAAAAAACTGCTGATGTTTGTCCGCAACGCCAGGTGTCGCCTCAACGTTTCGCTACTTTTCGGACGGCCCTTTGACGTTTTAATTAAAGGGTAAATAGTTGTTTCTCGCTGGGGTCCCCCGATGCATGTAAGTAGTCATTAGTTTATTAATTAAAGGTAATGACACTGACACTGTTTTTATTTGCTTTTCCACTACCATCCCCCCCCCCCCTCCCATAGACCGCCATTTTATACCTTTTTTTTCTATTCATTACACGTAAACCGGGAGCTCGTTTGCATGGCGTGGGGGAGGAGGTTGGGGGGGGGGGTCGGGGATCAATATCTGATCCCCCGAAACTCCTTCTCAAATCCGAGCTTAATTTCGCGTGGCCTCATTAATGGTACTCCTGTTTGGGAACCAGAAAACAATCAACTCGGGAATCCATCGTAGATGGCGCCTCGAGAACATCGGAGCGACACCGAGCGGCGAATGTTTACTGATGGCGCTGTTCCTTTTTTCGCCACTCGTCTCCATTTAAGTCACGCGTGTGAAACCCGCTTCCACTACCTTAACACGACTCGAGAAAGCATAACTCAAGTCAAGACGAGGTTTCCACGTATGACTCACTGTGATTATGGATAAGTGCGTCCAGCCTAACGTGTAAAGAACGTGTAAAGTGACGTTTCAATCATGTTTGTGAAGCTGCCAAGTGACTGTTACGTGGATGGAGTCATGCTCATAAACCTGTCAAGTCGATTGACTTTGTTGACGTGGATATTTAATGATGCTTAAGTCACGCGTGGAAACCTATCAATTGACTCAATTGACACGGAGATATTTAACGGCGTTTTAAGTCGTGCATAATAATAATTATAAATTTTATTCCACGTATGGGAAAAGGAATTGATTGGGTTTGGTACAAACACTTATTGTAACACTTATTGCATGTAACCCTGTCAAGTGGAGTGACTATGTTTACACGTAGACATTTAGTGACGTTTATGTCATGGATGCGGACCTATCGAGTCAACTGACTGTTTACACGGAGACACGAGTGAGGTTCATCTAAGTAGGTTATGCAATAACACACCCTCAATGAATAATTAACAAAACCAAATCAAAAATGAGAAATGCAAATCTCAACTGCAGCCTCAACGAGTATTTATTATTCAGTTAAATTATTGGCAGGGTAATGTCCTAATTTGTCTTAAAAAAATTGGGTAACAGGGTCTTTCTGACAAGCGTTTTTTGGGTAATGGAAAATAAAGTAGGGGATGCTATGGTACGGATCCTGCGAAGCATATGACATTTCTAGCTCTTCCAAAACCTACATTCCAACCAACGACTTTCTGATGAATTCAATTCCAACATTTTCAATGAAGAAGACCTGGCCATGAACCACTTCACGCAATGACTTTTGGATGAAACAGAAAACGGGACAATGTCATCGTCGAGTCAGAAAAGTGAGTAGGAAACTTCCAACCAGGATTTGTCTAAATGCACCAAACTTAACGAGTCGTTTGTCGCCAGCTTCATGCGAGGGGTGTTAAATTAAATCAAGAAACAATAGAGAAAAAAGGCCGCTATCCTATTTCGCCCCTCTAATGCGAATGGATGGCCAGGGTGGTGTAAGGGGGGGGAGGAGGGTAAGGGGGGAGGGGGAGGGCATGTTGGCAGCTCCCCCTACAGTCGAATTCATTTCGCTAATAGTATTTAAATAACCCGTAAAACGTCGTCATCCCTTTCGCGCAAATTAGATTAAGTCGCGAAAACGGAGACCGTTTACATTTCATCAATTTCATCATCAGCTTCCCCTAAACGACACAATCGAATTAAATTTGCGGCCGGCGAAAAAAAAATTACAAAAATCCGCTCGAATTTATGGCAGCCTCGTCGGTTAATTCAATTTTAAAAAACACGCAAAAAATTAGCACGACGAATGGAAATCATTTCATTTGCATTAGGCTTTCAGGCCCCTGACGTCATAATACGGGGGTGGGGGTGAGGGTGAGGGTGAGGGTGGGGGTGGCCACAGGGTGGAGGAACTTCATTTGGCTTTTAAGACGTACGAGTTTCGTGGCTCGGCTCGACTTTAGACAAACAATGTTGTTTACCGTCGCACAATCGCAGTCATTGGGAATGAAGAAAATTCTTGAAAAATCACGCAAAAAAAAAGAACTTATCAAAACAATTTTTATAGATATTTTTATGGCGAAAAATAGGTGCGAAACTGTAGGGATGATAAGATTATTTTTGAAAATGTATTAATATGGCAAAACTCATAGCTTAAAGGCTGGCAGTGATTGCCCTACTCGAGGGGCAGCCAAAACTAAAAATTTATTTGTATAAGTTAATTTAGGGTAGGTTGGGTTTACAGGGTTCAAACTCATATTTACAAAATCATTTCTCTGACATTCCCTGACAACCCGAGTCAATTTCCCTGACTTATAAATCGTGTACAACATTTTTTTAAACCTGCTCATGAGAAAAACAATGTTTATTAATATCAACTTTTGCAAATGGTCAGCAGAAATCTCAAAATAATTAATAAACATGTAAAAAATTATTTTTTGGGTTGTTTTTCCCTGACTTTCCAGGTGCGTATGACCCCTGGTTTAGGTCAGGTAAGGGGCGAGGCTAGAGAAAAGTATTTACTAGACACGTGCAGTACAATCTTATAAAACATTGGATTAAACGCGCCTATGTTCCGCACATTGGCAACTTCGACCCAGGGCTAATCACCTCGACTCGTGTCGCATCGAATGAAGCACGTACTGCTTTCGACATTTTTCAAAAGATTCGAACACGCGGGGGGGGGGAAACCGCGTGCCAATCGAACGCGAGAAAAGTTTATAAACTTTTTTGAAATTTCGAACGCGTTCCACAGTGACGTCGAACGAAAGGGGGATGATCTCAACTATTCCAAAAGTAAGAAAGAAAGAAAGAACCAGAGAACAAGAATCACGCGTTCGATTCCACGATTTTCACACACACTGCAGCAGGAGGGATGGAACACCTCGAGGGCCTTGGGATGACGACATACGAGGGATCGCGTTCGCAAACACGTCATCCGTTCCTCCGATGGCGCTGCTTCCGGTCGGCCTTTCCGCCTCATAAACTCCACGTCGTTCCCTTACCCCCCTCCCTCTTTTACTTCGCACTCATGAATTAATTTTCTCCGAGCGCGTTTCGAAACGACAGAAATTAAAAGCGGGAAAAGGTCGAGGGTCAGGCGGTCCGTTTCCGGTTCGGTGCCTTTTACGTCCTCCGCCCAGGACGGTCATTCCAGTGGCTGGTCAACCACTGACCGATGACATCGGAAGTGACTGGAGAAACCGCGGCCCTATCAGCCCCAGATGGCGCTGCTGGCGCGCTCGACCTTCGACCTCTCGCCGTCTTAATAATTAGAAATTGCACCGCGGCTTAATGAGACAGCGCGGAAAGGTCGCCGCCCAGGTGGCGCCGCGAACAATAGGGGGGCCTAATGAATGGCTGGGGCTGACCCCCCGGGATGACCGAGCGCCTCTACCTAACAAAAGACGAAAGGGCCGTTTTAAAGTCTTCATCATTCCGTGAATGACCCCTGGTGAATTACGGCGATGGGGTCGAGCATGCGAGGAATGACGTCTTATCTAAATAAGGGGTGGCCAGGGGACACACATTGCACACGCGGGTTAAAGGAGGGGGGGGGGGATTGGCCAAAGTAGGACGGCGGATGTGGGCGGTTGTCACTTTAAGTCATCCTACGAACATCAACTGTTAGTTACAGATTCAGGGTTCATACCCAAATTTACAGTCACTTCCCTGACTATCCCTGACCAACCCAAGAAAATTTCCCTGACTTTTTGCAAAACAATGAACCGGTTTCTGCAAAAATTTTGCAAAAAAATGAAAAAAATGAACTGGTATTTGCAAATTTTTTTTGAAAACAAATGCAAAAAAAATGATCCGATTTTTGAAAATTTTTACAAAAAAAGTGAACCGGTTATTGCAAACATTTTGCATGAAAATTAACCAGTTTCGCGAAGAAAATGGTTTTCACTGCTGACTTTTCCTGAATTTCCAACAAAAACGTGATATTCCCTGACTCTCCCTGACTTTCCAGGTGCGTATGAACCCTGAGATTAAGAAAGTGTTGGACGATTAAGTTACATCCGCACCATGGGTAACAAAAAAAAACCACCGAGCGACTATGTGGACAGTGTCAAAAGCCCTTAATTCATCGTGTTTTCAATTTTTCCCCAAATGATTATTCTTTTCGATTAATCTCAAAACTCGTAAGTTGTATTCGTTTTTCTTTTTTTCTGATAAATCTCGGGTGTTTTTTTTCTGGGTTCCATATTTCTTTTCCATTTTAGGCTCGGTTGCCAATACATGACTTATGTTTAACCCCCACCCCCACCCCCACCCCCACCATAGAAACGAACAATTTTAGAGACCTAGATTTGCATAAGTAATGATTGATCGCTACCTGTCGTAATCTTATTTTCGATGACAACGGAAAATGGAACACCACCCTCACCCCCACCCCCACCCCCAGCCTCCCAGGGTGACCCCCCTACCCCCCACCCCCACCCACGGATGCTTACCAGCTCGTGCTCGTTTCCTTTTGATTCTCAAACCCCTTTCGAACATCTTTGCTTCGATTCGACTAAGTATCGACTGCAATCGATTTCGCCTTCGATGGGATGACGTCAGACGAACAATAAGCCACGGAACATTTTAATTTCGAATAAGACTTTTTAAAAAAGTTCTTTTCGCGTGCATTAACTACACACCTTATCATGCTGATCATTCCATTTCAACTGTAGTCAACCCAATGAGGAACAGAAAATCGACACGGGAGACACTAAGGGGGTGGGCTCCTCTTGAGGGGCCGCGGGCTAGCAGTGATTGCCTGGTCGCTAGGAGCAGCTAAAGGGGGGTACTAAAGGGTAAACAATTTTGAAACCTATTTTCGGTCCTCAAAAACTATTCCAACTTTAAAGAAGGTGTTCACCTCTAGACAGTTATGTCGGCCATCCTATCGTCACCGAGACCCGACTCGATGACGTCGTACCGCGCACCCCCTTAATCAGAAGCACGTCCTCGAGGCCGCCATTTTCCTTCCGTATTCCAAATTCATAAATTATGTATTTTTCGTTTTGATATCTGCCGTGTTTTTACGTCCCGCTATCTGTCCATCGATATCTACATACGCGTTCGGGGTCCTCGCCCCCCACCCCTTACCCCCTCCCACCCCCTTACCGTATCAGTATTTCGCCCTCCTCGCTATCTTCTTCTTCCTCTGTTTCAAATTGTCGTAAAATATCCGGCCATTTTTTATTTCAGCCGTTTATGATTTATTGTTAATCAATGGCGAAAGCGTCAGCAGATGGTCAGTCGTGAAGTGCCCGCCCCTCCCCTATTCAAAATAGGTGGGAGGTGAGTGCAGTCGGTACCTTATTGGAAAGGGGGGAGGGGGCACCCCCCCCCCCCCCTGCGTCGCACGTGCCGACACATCGCGCCCTCATTTGCATAATGCTGCCAATGTGCGTTTTTTATAGTTTTATTATTTAGAAGTTCCTTTTATGAAGGGGGTGGGGGAGGGGGGCTTCTCTATACTCCGTGTTAATATTTGGAGTTTTAATAAACGTTTAATGCACCCCTTTGCCATCCGCCAGCGCCATCTATGACGTACGTCCTTATGACGTCACTTTCTGATAAAAATATTGTAATTAATAACTGCGGCAGAACCTCGATCATCCGGACTATATTCTGTTACAATTTATTATACTTTCATGTTGGACCCAAACCCCTTCCAGCAGGGTTCGATTTGTTAGTAACTTTAAATTGTATTCTTAAAGTGATGACCGCCAGGGGGCGTCGCGTGGCGCTCCTGGCGCCATCTAGGGCCGTGTTTACTCGACGAGATCCAATAAAAGCGCAGCAATAATAGGGATAAGGAGTGGAAGTCGTTGATAAAGAAGGCCTATGGTTTGTTTACGTTGTTTGAACGCTCATTTGATCCGCAGGAGGCTGCGAAATAGCGACACCTGGAGCCCTGATGCAAAACAGATGCTGACATTTTTTTTTTCAAAACACAAAAAATAAAATAAAAAAGGCCTAAATCCAGGTGGTTTTGTTTGCTCTAGCACCAGGGGCGCCACTCGACGTGTTTAGTCTGCGCGGAGAGAACCAACCTAACAAACATTTCTGAAAATGTTTTTTCGTCTTCGAGACGCCCTCTAGGTCAAATTCGAAACAAAAACTGCTACCCATCCAACATCTTCGGTTTTTTGGTTTTCATCCTAACTTTTCCCAAATTCAATAAAAATTAATCCTTTCCGCTGAATATTTTGGCGTGTTTTTGTTATTTCGACTGTTTGTGTTTAACCAATTTCTGCATCATCGGGTTTTCTCGGTGCCGTTGCCAAAATTCATCACACACCCCATAGCGGCCATTTTGTTTTGTTTTTTCTAGGAAATCCTTTGGCAGAAACGCGCGTCATTTGGGGTGACCTAGAGGGCGCTGGTTGCGTAAACAAAGGTTTCGTTCAGATCCTATTCGGTCGACAATAAAAAAGGTAGTCAGCCAGAGTTGCGCGTCTCCATTTCAGCCATTTTTCAAACGAGCCAGTGACGGAAGTGTCATTCAGGACGTTCATTAAACATCCCTGGAATTCACGTTTTATGCGAAGAGAGGAAGGAGCGGAAGTCGCCAAAGGCAGGATGGAACACGGCCAACAAACTACCGGAGATACCGGAAGGGGGCGCCCAGAAACAGAAAAGCGTAGGAGGCCAGAAACGAGCCAATCCAGTAATCCTAACCACGCAGCGAATGCATTCTTTGCCAGTGGAAACTGCGAGTGGCGCGTTCCAGAATGCGTCAAAACGGGCGCCGAGCGAGCTCCTAATGAGTTGTTTTATGGAAGACTTTTTTATAAGTCAAATTAGGTCATTAAAGCCAGGTCTCACAAAGATTAAATCTAGGAAAGATAACTACAAATGCAAATAAAATTATTCGAATTATTTTCATATAAAATTCTTCGATGCTGATACCTGAATGTAGGACGAAAACACTGACTTAATCCTAATATAGCACACGAAGTCGTATGGCGACCATTTCTACCCCCGAGATAATATTTTAACTTTGACATTTAAGTTTCAATAAACTTCAAGTTAAAAAAAATTCAAATTGTCCGTATAATTAATACAGTTTATTATTTATACAAAATAATTAAACTTTTGAGTTCCATACATGAATTTTCATACAGTTAACGCATTCTGGAATGCGCCACCAGTCGTTTAAACGAGCGAAAAATGCATTCGATACGTGGTTAGGATCGGTCAAATTTGTTTCTTTCAGCAATTTTCTCCTTCCGCGTGCTAATCTAGTCAAACCACCTATCAAACATGACTGCCAGCATCCATGTCTGGCATTTCCAGGGGTCGTTCATAAACGGCTTCGCACGATCGTTGCCCTGGCGGACAATTTCGCGTGCAGTTGGAGCAACATTTTTCAAGTTCGGCAGCTGCTTTTTCCGAGGGGCCTGCAGGAATCTGCATCGGAGGAAGTGACCAATAAAATCACTCCTAATGGGACAGGAAGTCGATATTTCCAGAACGGGACGCTGAATTGTGGCAACGATTTCGTAATCTCGGTTTGATTTACGGCGCACCTACGTGTTTTATGGCCGATCGCTATCTGCCGATGTAGGGGGCGTTGGAGTCGTATGCAAATAGAGCGGACTTAATGCACGGTGTATCTCCACCTCACTTCATTTATATACGCGCAGATAGAGATAGGGAGCGCCGTATCAGTTCGACGCTATTCATAACGCGCAGTGTCATTCCTTTCGAAAATATTCAGTTTTCAAAATAGAAAAAAAAAATGCACAACGTCACGCTAATGGTAAAATCAATAAGTCCATTGAAATGCTGGGGGGTTGGGAGGGGCACACGCGTAGGTGGGGCCCTTGCACCAGACGAAAAGGCTACGAATAATGCCCAATCATCGTCTACTGTTCGTCTAAGGTCAGAGGTCGCGGGTGAATATGAAGCTTCCATCTCGGACAACGTTTACGGTGGACCCTCACCACTTATCAAACACGCGCTTAGTTCATCGACATAAAACTGACGATAAAAGAAGCGTAAACGGGCAAAACAACGGAAATGGCGCGATCCTAACCGGGTAGTGAATGCATCTTTCGCAAGTTTAATCGGTTCGCGATGGCTTCCAGAACTGGTAAAAACGGTCGTGACGGCAGGTCGACGTCGAGCATTTTGTAACACGTTAAAATTAACGTGGGTATTGACGTCTTCTGCATGCCTTCAATCATTTTCATCATAATGTTTTTTTTAAAAAAGAAGAAAGATACGATGAGATTGATATTAACAACATTAATATCAGTTCATCAACACATCCGTGGATACGAGTACTGGCTATACTGGCCAAATACCAAAATTCAGCAGCCAAAACTGCAGCCATGTGATGAGCCAATCATTCATCATCGATGATATGAGATCCTTCGTCAATCAACACTACTGATGAATTTTGGAACGTGGCTGATGGCTGATACGTTAACGATCTCAAAAAGTTTATCCGTGTTTTATTGTGAAGAAATTTTATTTCAATTTCGCCCGTTTCCCGAGTTCTGGAAGCCACAGCGAACCGTTTAAACTGGCGAAAAATGCATTCACTACCTGGTTGGGATCACTCAATTTTATCTTTCTGCCTCTTTTTACACATTTCACTGACATTTATCCCTGCCATACTTCATATCACTGCTGACAGTAGGCCACCGAGTCGAATTGAACGCTTAATGGGTATTATAAAAATTTTCCCAAATAAATTTTAAATATATTTGCAGGATGGAGAATATTAAAAAACCTAAACATTAATACTGCATTTAACTAAAACTTCATAGCAATTGACCACGATGAAGCTCAAATTTGTTCTTACATGTACATGTATATTCGAGGCCTGTTTTCCTCGTCTTTCAACGTGCGGCAACTGATCGTTTTTTAAAAAAGTTTGTATTGGTTCTGATGTCGTCTCGTTCCACTTTCCCAATCGGTATTTTTTTTATTGTTTTCAAAACAGTTAAAAATATATAAGAATACTTCCCCACCCCTTTGAAAAGCGTAAATTAGCACCTCGCAATGTGCGGAGATTTCGTCAGGTCGACTCGCCACGTTTTGGGTGAAAAAAATCCACTTAAAAAAAGCGCATAAAACTAAAAAAAACTGTTTCGACACCACAACGTTACAGAAAAAGGTCACGAAAAATAGGCCTTATCGTTGTTGGGTTGAATTACGAGCGCACATTTTTTAAGCAACAAAAGATGAAGGTCTTAAGACAAAAAGCCTAATTTGGAAATTGGGGATTGTTTATACCGTTGGTTTTCCAATGATAACGATGTTTCAGAGACAGACCCCTTTCCTGAGAATGACAGTTTTTTCAACCATTCCAGAAAATGACGTCACGTTCCTGACACGCGCGTGCAATGACTGTAGAGAGAATGACGCGTCAATCAAATACCGAGTGCGTTCCAATTTAGGCAGTACCTAGAAAAGTTCTTCGAACATCATGTTGACGTTCCTAAATTGGAACACACTCGGCACCTGCACTCGTTCGACACGTCAGTCATTCATCTTTCAAACGTGCATTCTAAAATATTCAAACACTAGTTCGTTATCAGTTCCACAGGAAGGTCTTACCTAATGACGCCAGAAGAAGCCCCAAATGATGACATCACGGCGCTCCAACAGGCCCCACAGATGACGTCACACGACCCTATCCAACTGAGGAAAACTGATCAAACTAGACGCCATTTTCCAGCGTGGTGAGCCGTGGAACCACCGCGTCACCGTGACGTCATCGGGGGTGCCCCAGCCCTTGCCTCGCCCCCCAAAAAGGGGTGGCCAGTGGCGCCCTTTTGACGGTAATTGTTGAGAAAAGGCGCAAAACTAAGTACGAAACGCACTTAGGCCTAGCCGGGGACCCCCGCGGTACCCACCCCACCCCCACTGCCACCCCCACCCCAATCTTCCATCACCGTGCCAGAGACACAAAAGTGACGGTGGCGCCAGTCTGTCTGGCGGGAAGAGAGTCATCAACCAATGGGAGGCGACCTCCGACGGAGCGGGGGGTTATCCTCCCGTCATGCAACGCGAACCCACCCCCACCCACACCCCTGGCCCCCCACCCACCCCCGACGCCCACTCGCCCCAACCGTCTTATTTTGTTTTCGCACTTATGGCTTCTTTTACTGCGGGGGGAGGGGCCGTCACGCCACGCCCCTTGCGCCCATTGGCTGCGGGCCAAAGGGGGGGGGGGGCTAGGGACCCCTTTACGGCGCAATGGGCACCCCAGCTAGGCCCCCACTAAATCGGTACCATTAGTCGGAAAGCAATCCAAACGTACAACTGTTTGAATACCAGTGTTTTGTAAGCTCGGTTTGTGTCAAAAAAATGTGATAAACTTGATTTTTGAAACTTGCTTTTAAAACGTGAATTTTGCTAACGTTTCTGTAATTCTAAGTAGGTGTTTGTGGCACTTTCGAGGAATGGGCACGCCTAACCAACTGGCGTCATTGGATGATGACAACCCGAATAGTTGTGCGTTCAGAAATTTACTTAATGCGTAAAACACATTAAACTATTGCCGCAATATATCGGAAAAGGACCCACGAATGGACAGGCAGGTGGCACTGGGTTTGAATTGCCTAAAATATGTGTAGATTTACATGTTAGTTAAATTTGCCAAAATACTGGGCATATTTAAACAAACAATTAACGTAACCACTTTATCAAAACTTTATACAAATATGGGCCTCAAAATATCGTTACAAATTTGGTTTAAAAACCAAGTTTATGTACTAGTACATGTACAGTGTATACCTCGTTATTTTTCGTTAACCTGTCCCTAATGCTGGAGTTAAATGTGCCGTTCTATAGAGATGGGGTGTTTCGCCAAATGGCCACAGATGGCGCTGGGGCACGGGGAGTAGGCAATTAACATTCCAGTTACCTCATTAGGGTTCCAGGGAGTACCAAAGCCGAGCATGTCACACCTAAAGTTCCCGAAGTTGCAAAACTTAAGCCCGAAAGCTAAGCCGGGGTGGGGGCCGAGCTGGATTAACGCCCCCTGGGTCTCTGTTGTGATTAGCGTTTAGGCCTAACCTGAAAAACAGAAGAGATTCTCTCATCGTGCTAAGACGAACGAAAAAACAATTAAAAAAATTGCTCGACAGCCCAGATGTTGACACGTTGGCTTTTCGTAGGTCGAAACTGGGCCAAAAAAAATGGCCCCCTGGAGCACCAATGAGGGTTACCTTGGTCCGGGCGCCACCCCCACCCTCCCCCCAGAACATCGGGGATGAGCGCGCTGAGGTGGCCCGGGGTTCCTGGTTCCCACGATTCGGCGGCTCACTCGCCCTCTGACCCCAATTCGCCGGCGTAATTAAATTAATGAGCCAGGAAGACGAGCCATGGCAGAACTATGCGGGTGGATTCGGACGAATGGCGGTGACTCACGAGGGCGGCAGGGGGCGGAAAAGACGCCCGGGGCCGAGGGGCCCCAGGCGCCCGCGCACAAATCCGCGGACAATTCCACGGAAACTGCCAGTTTAAACTTGACAAAAATGCATTCGGTCGCATGGTCGAGGCGCCCCGGTGCGGCGTTCGAATGGAATTAACCGAAGGAAAGAAAGAAAAAAGAACGTAAGAGACTGCAAAAAGAACGTCTCGAAAACACCCCCAGACAGCAGCTGGAGTCGAATCGTTTAGTGACAGACAGTGTCACGTGAGCGCGGACAGCAGGTGGCGCCAGTGTCTCCGCCCATGGCGTTCATTGGCCGGCCCGACACCCACCTGCAGCGGGGGCTCGAGTGCCCAAAAAAAATCAAAAGGTTCCTTGTTCTTATCGTCCTTTGACCCCCCGGGAGGGGGAGGGGGGTGAGTGACTCACGCCAGATGCATTGTGGGCGATTAATTTGCCAAGTTCATCGCACTTGTTCGTTGGGGCTGCTAATGAAGCGAGACCCCCTCGGGCACTATCTGCCACGGGCGACCTCTGACCCCTAGCGGACACCTCACAAACCACCTTATAGCTCGCGGAAACCACCCCCTATCCCATGTTGGACTAAATCCTGCAGCCGTATCTTATCTAACGAGTGTCGAGGACCTTAAGTTCCCCCTCGGGTCCTACGGGCCATGACAAGCCACAGACACTCAAGTTTCTGCGAAAGTTTTTGGACTGACAATTAGCCCATCCTGAGCCGTTTTACGTGACAGTTCGTATCGAAAGCCATGTCCCAACAACCCCGTCTTCCATTCGCCCATCTGAAAATGGCGAAAAAAAAGCTCAATGTCACTTAGAAATCGCGTTTTCCGCATGAAAAAAATGCATTCGCCGCCATGTTAAAAATGGTACGCACACTTTTCCACCCCTCACGTTCCACTGACGAACAACATCGAAGTGCACGCGGACGTTCTGAAGCAGATCGACTGCTTTTACAGGTCGTTCGATTTTCATCGCCTGATTTCCAGTAAAAACATGTTCTAACATGGCGTCGAATGCATTTTCTTCTTACGGAAAACGTGACTTCTAAGTGAAATTGAACGTTTTTTCTCAGTTTTCAAACGGCCAAATGGAAGATGATGACGTTGGGGTATTATTTTCGGTACGGACTGTCGTATAAAACTGACCGGGATGGGCTAATTGTCAGTGAAAACTTTCGCCATAAACTCTTTCTTGCACGTGGTTATTCTATGCCGAAAAGGCGTGGAATCACGCGAAGGAAAGTGATGGTACCAACACTGAAATACGCGTTGATGTACGCACTAACGAGTACATTATTTATTATTTGTTATTGGACTAAATTATTTTTGCTGACACAGTTTTACCTGCGTGTGATACAGGAAAAATTTTAAACTGAGCAATAAAAGATGAAAAGAAGACCTTTACTAAATAGAAAGAAAGCCGCCAAAAGAAGGTATAGGTTATACAGACATCGATATCAACTGCAGTTAACGAGAACACCTTAACCTGACGCGTAAAATTTAAGTTTTTCAACAATGGTGAGAAATGTCTTTGTCGGTGAAGCGCCACGTCTACAATTTCTCCCAAAATAAACGCTGCAAGTCCAATAAAACTAGAGCGTCGCGAGGCCTAACTCCCCCTCACTTTCAACAATAACATACCGAGAAGAAAAAGCTTAAACTTTATTTTTTAAAAAAAGTTTTTGCTTTAAAAATCACCTTTAACCCCTACCATCATTTTTCTTCTTGTATCGTTTAATTAACAATTCTAATTGAAACTCGTTCGAAACTCGAGATGAAACAATAACGACACTATAAGGTTCCGGAAGGTCCCTTTGTGGTCAAGCAGCCCGGATAACCAGCGTTGACTTAATCATAGTAATTCGACCCAATGTGATCGTATTTTTGCCAATTTCTCTTTCATTTCCAGAAAAGCCAATGTTTGACTTTTCCGCCATCTTGTTGATACGAAATTTCAAGGTGGAAGATGATACACTCTGTTTTCAAAGAGTGTTTTTTTTTCCATCAGATGCCCCATGCAGGGACGGCCAACTCGGCCATCAAAAAATATATCACCAGGGGGCGCCACAAAAGGACGTCATCCGAGCCCGTCCAGGTGGGAAGTTCCCACACGATGGCGGGTCAGTCGCTCGACAAGCGTTCAATATTTGATTTAGGAAACTGCGAGTGGACACTCGCTTTTTTAATAACAAATTGACCAGATCTCGGATTTCAGAAAAAGGAGAAATTGGACGAAACGTTTCGTTTCGGCGTGTTAATGTGCACCGAATTCAAACTACACGTATTATATTCTGGGATTATTAGTTGCGCTCTCTACAAAAGGGTCTATGTCCACCTCGAGTCGCGACCGTTTTCACCGGCTCTGGACGCCGCCGCGAGCCGTTCAAACTTGCCAAAAATGCATTCACTACCTGGTTGGGATCGCTCGATTTTCTCTTTTCGCCTATTTTTGCCCGTTTCGCTTCATGCTATGGTTATTTTTCAGGCAGGCTTGGTTAGCTCAGGTCAGGTTATGTTAGGTTAGGTCAAAAAACCATCCCATTCACGCTATTTCAGAATAATTGTCTTAATTTTTATAATATTTAGCATATAAATTGAAATGAAATGGGTGTATTTGCACGAGCGCATGACCTTTAAAGTGAGCGCGTCCGTAGTTAGTTAGGAGGCTGATCACGTCGGCGACTGACCACTGTCCATTCTGGTTCGTTCACTCAGTGGACCGTCCGGCCACCTCCGCGACTCTATTGAATTAGGAGGAGCGATCGATGAAGTAGGCAATTCCCGACTGACTGGTCAGTCGTCCGAAGTGGACACTGGTCACTTCTCTTCTTCGCTGCTGAAAGATGCATGAGCGACTCGGGAGGAGATAATGAGACAGAAATATGCGCACTCACCCAGTGACCGTCGGAGCGAGATGACCGTCGTGACTCGTGTCACCATGACGGTTGACCACACTCACCGGACACTTCCAAAACGTCTTCATAGGTGACGAATGAAGACCAGGGTTCATACTCAAATTTACAAAATCATTTCCCTGACGACCCGAGTAAGTTTCCCTGACTTATAAATGGTGTAGAAATTTTTTTAACCCTGCTCATGAGAAAAATATAACGTTTATTCATATCAACTTTTGGAAATGGTCGGCAGAAATCTCAAAATAATTAATAAACATGTAAAAAAATTATTTTTTGGGTATTTTTTGGGATGAAATTTATTTTTTAATTTTATTTTGTTGACAAAACTGTTATTTTCCCTGACTTTCCCTGATTTTACAGCAAAAAACGTAGTTTTCCCTGACTCTCCCTGGTCATTTTGCTCTTCCCTGACTTTCCAGATGCGTATGAACCCTGCAATCCCAAACTGACCACTCTGCAGCTATGGGCGCTAATTAATAAAACGCTCCATTCGACAACGTCTTCATTAGCACGCTAATTAAGGGATGACCAGCGGTCAGCGAACAGGTTTCTAAATTTTCTTATCCACATAGTGTACGAAGTCGTAATGAGTTTCCATCATTATTCAAGAAAAAAGCTTATCAGATATCCATTCCTTTTTAAATACAGTGTAAATGTACAGCTAGATGACCATGTTTTACAGCTCTATCGTAACACATAGTAAATAAAGGATGTATTAACCCTTTTTGATATGTATGTGTCGCATCGACTAACGACTGTTCGGGGATTGGTACGCATCGTGAGTTATTGATTGGTAAGGGGTAGTGGTTAGTTTTGGTAAGCATGGGTAAGCTACCCCCACCCCATGGAATTGATACGTTGACGGCGGGGTAATATTTGAATAGACTAGACCAAGGGCTATTATAAAGGCTCGTACGCTGGCAGTGATTGCCTGCTGGTAAGGGGCAGCTCCATCAGGTAAGAGTAAAACGCCAGAAGATGAAGAAATTCAGACAGTTAGTCCAGGTGTCGACTAGTCGAGCTGAAACACGCTCGTACGTATGAAAAAAGACCCAGTGTTTTTTCGTAAGCCTCATATCGCTACTAATTCATATATTTTCATTCCCTTTCCATATGAAATGACATTATTATTATTATTGTTATTATTACAGTAGAACCTGTCTTAACTTGTACTGCATAAACTCATAACTTCGATAACCTAATATCAGCGGCCGGTCCCGAGCTCGTCCCCATGCTTCCTTAATGTCCCTGCCTAAGTCAATAACCCGTCTAAACCGATACGTGATGCCCGATCCCTACAGTATTGACTTATACAGGTTCTACTGTATTATTATGCAGTTGTCTCATTCTCACTCTCCAGCAAGAAATTCAATTTGACAATGAAGGAATTGGTGTCCCCCCAACATGGGAGTACCCTTGGCATGTTAACTTGGGTTGCAGGACTAGACCCCCCCTACCACATGGTACCCGAGTATTAAGATTTATCAAACTACACGAACACGTTTCAGAGCATGGGTATAGACACTGTCATGACTGATCACTTTTTCGAGCGCGTATTCCGAGATATGCGTCATTACAGCCAATTACAACCGTCATTACAGCACTTTCACGCCGATTTGGCTAAATTTACCCAGGTTTGGGATTCGGAGTGTAGTCGTACAGTAGTTGGACATCAACAGGGTACCGATAGAACGTCATTCGAACGCGAGTCTGATTCGCTCACATTTGGAACGCCAATCTTTCGAACGGACCAATCAAGAAACCTCCTCGAGCCGGGCGTTCCATTTCGACATGTTAGAGAAGGCGTAACCCTGGCAACGCACGATAACGTTCCATTTTTTCGAACGCCTTACCACGTGCGCACGCGCCACAACGTTATCCATTATTCCATCCATTCTGTCATGGAGTGGATGCGCGGCACAAAACACCTGAACGAGGCCTATGGCGCGCCGCGAGAGATTTCCAAATAAAAATAAAAAAAAGTCATAGCGAGAGAGAGGTGAGGTATGCGAGGAATGGTAAAAATGATTAAGCGCCGTGTCGGCGTCGCACCTCCGCCCACTAATAGGCATTCCTGTACGTGAGGGAACTCCCCAATTACTCCCCACCCCCGTGTGCTCGGCCTATCTGCAAAATGCATTTGGAAGAGATGTTCTCGTTGGCGGGGGGGCCTTATCGCCGCAGAAATTGTCCAGGCGCTCCTGCCTGGCGCCCTTATCGCCCCACCACGTGATCGGTTAAGGGGTGAGGGGGGGGGGGGGGGAACCCGTAAATAAGGTGCGCCCAAAATGAGATAGGCAAGATACCGCCGAGGGAGTTCGACGCGTGACGAGGGTCGTCCGTACCGTCAGCATGGGGCGCGTTGCTAAACTCAGCCCTCGCTAAGCGGTCGCTGAATTTAACAACCCGACTAGACGCTCCGCAGCCCCGTGTGACACCTTCGACACCCGCCTGCCTAGCACTTCCAAACACGCCTAATTTTCCGCCATTTGCCTAATATAAAAAAAGCCTCGAAAATAAATAATAAAAACTAATATGAAAAACGATTTTGCAGCGGGGGAGCGATAGAAGAGCGTGCGAATGAAATCTCGCCACCGTTAATATTGAATTATGAAGCCTGCCAGTGACTCCCAGCAAAAACAGCCCAGAAAGCCAATTGTTTCCAGTCCCTTTAAGTGGAACCGAAAACACGCTGAAAACAATGGGACGATAAAAAGCAAGGGCTGAATAGCATTGACTTAACTCCCGAAATAACGCATTACGGCGAAATGGGGACGAAGGAGGGCATTCCAGCGCACCTGGCAGACAAAAATATGCACTTTTTCTTCAACATCTAATCCATTTCACAAAAAACAGAAAGCGAATAATTGAGCCGGGTGGCGCCACCGTGCGGGCCAGGGGGAGTGTCGCCCTGCCCCACTGCGGCGCGTACTAGCCCTCGACACTCCATCGGGGGAAAAGGTAACCACGATAATTACTGTAAAATTATTAAAAACTCACCGGTGACAGTTTCGAAAAATGGTACGTAAATGGAGGATCGTGAACTTACCTAGAAAATACAAACAAAAAAAATAATTATTACGTGAAAATGAAATTTGAAGCATTAATAAAATACCAAATCAAAAATAATCAAAAAAACATAGAGGTTATACAGGAAACTCCATCTTGAACAGATAAAGTTGTTATAACTGAGTTTTTCGTTATCTAACGAGGTTAATAATTTGACTACAACGGACATTTTTAAAGAAAAAGCCAAGTTTCAGCCGATGATATGGAAATGAAAATTGACAGGAGCGACAACGGGAGATGTTTATGAGAAAAATACCAAAATATCGAGAAAAAGCATTTTTTGGAGTACACGATATTTCACTCCGGTGTAACGACACGGGGGTCACGAACGATCCGTTTTACGACGAAATGTCCAACCGGACGTGTCCACGCGTATTGCGTAAATAATATCGGCTTATCGATATATCGATTTTGCATCAAAACAGATTCCACGGTGGCGTTAAAAGAGTGCCATCCGGCAACACCTCGCGCCCCTCAACGCCCCCAAAAAATACCAAGAATAATTTGGATAAAAAGTCAAGATTCGAGAAATAATGATGAGTGACGAGTACACGCGATAGCCACTGGTCAGTAGTCACGTCTTCCGGGCCAAATGCAATATGACATTCCGAGAAAACTATTTCATCAAACGGACGCTAACCCAATCTAGTGAATTCGTGGTGATTTTTCATATTTTTCCAGGGTATTTAACGGGTCCACTCGCCAGGGGGCGCTGGAAAGGCGACACCTTAATCCATTTGAAGGGGGTTGAGGGATGCGCAGGAAGCGGAAGAGCCAATTGAACACTCGGTTCCCCCCGAGCCTCATCTCGAGGCTTCTCCAACCCCCCCCCCCCCAACCACCCCCTCAAAATCACTTCCTTCCGGTTTTGCCCCCTTAAGTTTCGATCAGTTAACAGCTGATGAGCGTCTCATTGGGAATCCGTGTTTGTTTGAGCAGGAAAGGACCTCTGGAGTACAATTCAAATATTGACCCAACGAAAACAGGTTTTAATTACCTGATACATCAAACAGACCTCTCCTCCCAGTGCGTCAGCACACGGCGACATAATGTAGGTGGCGCCACCGCAGCTAGCGAACGATGATTGACGGGGGTGCGTTTAGAATTGGAACGTCGTAGCCATGGTAACGGGGAGTTCCTTTCGAATTGGAACGTCGTAGCCACGGTAACGCGGCGTAACCATGACAACTCGAAGGGTGGCGAATGCTTTAAACGCATTCGAAGATGTAACCGTGGCAACCGCGGCGAAATGGAACGTTCTACCCGACGTTCTACGAGCGCCAGGCGGTATCCGTGGCAACCGTAGAACGTAAACGTCATTGGAACACGTGACACTCCGCATATAAGAGCGGGTTTCGTCATTTTTTGGTGATGAACCGATGTTTCATTTCCCATGAACACAATGAGCAGGCAGTGGGTGGACACTCGCCACCCCCCCCCCCCCCTCTTTCAGTGCATGGGATTGTATTTTATGCAAATCAAACAAAAGGTCCTCCCGCCTAATTCGTCGTGTAGACAGAGCACTTCTCAAGATTAGCCCCCGCTTATTATGCAAATAAGAGTCGACGTTCAACATGGCCGAAAATCCTTCGATGGCGCAACCCAGTGTCGATTACCGTCACAGTCTCAATTTACTCAACTTTCCACACTTTCTCGAGCAATTGAACTGTACGTGTTCAGATGTACGTAACTACTGTAAATTTTGAACTTAGAAGTTTCCCAGATATTGTCACGATTTCCGATAGATGGCGCTGAGAAAAAAGGTAGCTCAGGTAACTTCCCCGAAAGGTAATTAACGCGTTCAAAATGAAAATATACCCCGACGGTGACGTCACCGGCGAATCGTAAAATCGAATAAAGCGTTTAATTGGCCCCCCATCTGCTCCCAAATGTCGTGCTAAATAGTGAACAAACAAAGGGTGTTAGAACGTCACCCACCTGCAATCGAGCAAACATGACAACGAGGTGAGAAAAGTCAGAAAACGCCCAATTTATAGGCCAGGAAATCGATACGAGACGCTTTCGCTCAAATCGAACCTACGTGTACATGTATAGACAATAAATAGTCGCATCTACAACTAAAGACAAAATGGGGGTAGCATGGGCTTCCAATTCTGTCTTCAAGTTCAGCTACATGTCCACGCCCCCCCCCCCCCCCCCCCCCCCCCTATCTCACCGGTTGACCCCGATCTAATGTGCCACGCCAATTTCCGTTGTCGTTTTCACCACATTTTGAACAGTTTGCGAAGGTATCGAATTGCAAATTGTAGATTGCTCGGTTAGGGCAGTCGTGCATGGGGTGGTTAGGAAATGCACCGACTGAGGCACTAAAAGGCCTTCAAATATCTATCGCAACACATGGGCTGAAAATAACAATTGATTACGAATGTGTAGGTGGAGGCCACATGATGTAACCAAAGGGCATTATGTCCCAAAATCGAAATGGTCATTTTGACACTCATTAAAATAGCCCTTTGGGTCAAATTCAATAGTTGTGTGGGTTAATGTAACAAATGATGATCTGCGAGAGAAAGTCACACGATGCGCGGTAATTTTCAGCCCATGTGTTGCAATAAACATTATACGGCCTCTGTATCCAGACTTTTTAACACCCAGTATACTGCATGACACCTGTATCGTCAAAATTATACATTAGAACTTAACGTTCTATGGTTGCCATGGTTTCAGGTTCCATTTTCTACAACTGCGTTCCATGGTGGCTATAGTTTCAGATTCCATTTTACAGAACTCAGCGTTCGATGGTCGTCATGGTTTCAGGTTCCATTTTATAAAATAACGTTCCATGGTTGCCACGGTGTCATTCTATTTTGCAAAAGTCACGAAGAAGAACTGTCGAATGACAAGCGTGTTCTACAAGTAGAACGTAATAAGATGCGCTGATAAAACCAAACCCACGGATTGACCTTTTTAGGTTTCAGACTAAAAATAGGATCGGAAAAGATGGGTTGACCAGAGCGACCCTCGATCCTCGGTCCAGGTGGCGCTTCCTCCTCTCGCCAAACACGTCAAAAACGAAATTGGAATCGTCGTTAAGGGCCGTTCGGCCTATTTTTGGCAACAATTAAGGCGTAATTGGGATGAGCACCCCTGGCGGACGCACTTCCGGTCACTCGCTCCCCCGCACCTTGGAATTGAAAGAAAACAAGGACAGGATCATCCTTTGACAGGCCGACCAGGGAAGGTCACCTCGCAACCGTTGACCTTCCACCTCCACATCTTGAAAACAGATTCGCCAGTGATTCATTTCCACGTGTTAATTGGGTCCACCCCAAGACGCGAAAGAAAAAGGACAATGGTCAAGTAGGGTCACGCTGGATGGGCTGAGGACAATTTCCGAAAACGAAAACGGTGTGGAAATTAGGTTTCTGGCACACGGAGCGAAGGTACTTTGGCCAAATGGTACCACTGATAACCGAATTGCACTTATTTTTAATTTGCTACACATTAAGGACAGTTAACTTCAGTCGGGGTAACGTGAGTAAATGAAGTAAAATGGACCAAAGTAAAATTTTGGTAAAAAAACAGGCATATTATTTTAAATTTACCAACTAAATTGACCACCCGTTAGTCGGGTGGGTGTGGCTAACAACGATTAAAATAAATAGAATAATCAGAGTTGGTTCATATCAAAATATTTACAGAAAAATGGACCGACGTGACGTCCACTTGGCGTAGTTTCGTTTAAACTTTTCACCTCATATTAATGAATACTATAACTTCTTATTTTGTATATTTCCTCCCCTATTCTGCATTTTGGATTTTTAGTTTATCGCTAATTGATTTTTTATTTCTTTTTATTTTCTTATTTACTCGTATATTATTTGTGTTCGATTATTTATTTTGTACTCATTGAAGTGATTATATAAGTGATTATATTTTTTTTTGTAATTGTAATTGTAACAGTAATTGTTTTGTATCTCATCCCCCTCCCCCACCAAATGGCATCCTCACAGATGCTGACTGTGGGCGAATTGAATTGAATTGAATCAATGTATCCCAATTTTTACAAAATTATTGCTTCGATACAAATTTTCGTTAAAATCAATTGAATAAAAAAGAATCAAACTGGAGTTTAAATTCGTGTTTGACGCGTTTGAATCGAGCTGCTTAAAGACGCCATCTTGAAACGCTCGGGTGGCGCCACCTGATGGAGCACCGAGGTCGCTGCGGTTAATTAGATTCGCGATGTGGACAGAATGGGGGCCAATTAAGAGGAGAAGGAAATGAAATTAAACGCATTTGCATTAATAAGGAAAACAGCCCAACAAACGACTCCACTTAAGTAAAGCTCGCGTCAAAAACACGCTCGGGACAGAAGCGTCAGATTTATTATTTCGGAGGAAAACGTTTTCAAAAATGTACAGAGATGGAAATGAGCACCTCAAAAAAATTGCGTTTATCGAAGAATAATGAGGCGATAACAGCGCCATCTACGAGCGGAGACGCCAAACGACAAAATGGCGCCGCAGCGCCACCTGTGGAGGTTAACCGAGTCGAGACGTGAGTTCAGCACATTTTCCGCAATTATTTGGGTACATCTTATGATATTGAAGCAGTTTTTCTATAGCACATTTTGGTAAATTGCTGCTGGCGGCGCCCTCTGTGTCCAGCCGACTAACAGGCCGCCAATTTGGCTGAGTCAATTTAATTTGTTCGCTTATTGACCACTTTTTACCCTATCCTAGACACGACACTGACCAAATTGACTTAATTTACCTAATTGAATTTGGTAAATATAAACTGCTCGTGTCCACATCGGGATCCACCTGGTCATCCCCCGCTATTTTATGACCGTCCCTCGGCATATTAACAGAATTTCCTGACCATTATAATGCGAAAACGTGACATTTTTCAAACTTTAAAATTGCCATATTAATCGTTCATCGTTCATTTTTGTTTACACACCACGTGGGAATTTCCAGGTGTTCCAGGTGTGGGTGAACCCAATCGCCATTTTTTGTCCGCCCTTTAGCCACATGACCTGCCCATGGGTCAGTGGTCCAACCATCACGTCCTCGGCCCTAACGAGCGCGTACAAAACTGGCAATTTGGATGATTCGGGCGCAGCTTTTCCAAATGTCCGGGTCATTATCTTAAGAGTGAGCAGTGGTCAAGAGCGCCGTGGTCAGACACTGAAGAGACCCCGGGTGAAGAAAATGCGCCAAAATCCTCGAGATGGAGTGGTCGCCGCTTTTGTTGGGGAGAGGCCATTACAACGGCCATTGTTGACCACTGCTCATTCCGCCATCGCAGGCTGAGTGGTAATTAAACACAAACGTACGCTCGTTAATTGACCATCGTCCGGCAGAAGAGAAACGCGTTACTCTTTTATGATAGGTCGGCCTGGGTGACACCGCCCCCCCACCCCCCACCCCCACCTGGCCCCCCCGAGCTGTTGACCAGAGTGGACATTGGTCGGTGCATGGCTGACCAGCGCAAAAACCTAGCCATACTTCAGCGCCATCTGTGGTCACTTTACAAATTCAGAGTTGTCCACATTGAACAGTGATCAATTGCGGTGTGTTTCCCAATTCGTTCACGTTGCATTCGTAAACACTTTCGTAACTGGAACCTGACCAACGGTCAACACTGGACATTTTTGTAAAGTGTAAAATTTCCACAATTTCTCACGTTCTAATTTGGAACTTTCCTATACCTTCGCAACACCACCGACGAACGCTGACCCATGGTCACCGCCGGACAATAACCTAATTATAGACAGTTGCAAAATGTAACACACCACGCTGGATGCTATCTACACATTTACATTTTGACAATTTCGGACTCGAGCCCTCGTCTTATAAGAGGAAGTCAGCACTGGACATTGGTCATCAAGATTCAATTCAATACCGGAAACTGATCGAGTTTATCAATTGTTCGTTTCCTTCATTTTACAACCCGTACAACGTCATTGGAAACAAATGCATTTGCATTTTGAAAACCGAATTTTTTTTTAAGAAAACGCAGTTTCAGCGAAAATGTTAATTTTTTTCAACCTTATCTGCCATTTTGAGAGCCTTATCACGGCGGCCATTGACTCGAGATGGCGTTAAGTAACAGGGTTTGGCTGCTAATTTCTGCCAAATTATCTTTCCGAGAAGACGCGAGTTTATCAGTCCACTTTCCCAGGCACAACCCTTTCGGAAATTGCACCGGAAGTGGGTCGGGCCGTTGTTTGGTAACACAAAACCGCATCCATCTGTCACCCATATTTAATTTAACGGGCTCTTTCACTTCGTAACGCGTGATAAAGGGGCGCTCTGTGCGCCGAAAGTGATAACGTCAAAAAAATGCCTTTAATTTATAATTGTGGATTCACGTAGGCCTACCGCTTGGAGGCGTCGATAATGAGCCATGAAAATGAGCTATGAAAAAACAATCAAGTAATACACGTACAGTGTACATTGTTTGGGCCTACATGTACATGTACATGTGTATGTTAGGCTCCTTCCCACAAAACCGTTTGGGGTCAAATCAAATTTTTGATATTGACAGCGAAACGCGCGTTCTCATTCGGTAACCGAGGTAACCGTGGAACGTCAAGTTGAAAAAACGTTCCTGGTTACCATGGAAACGTTAGAACGTGTCAATCCATTTCGTTCGACTTGGTTACCATGGAAACGTTAGAACACGTCAATCATTTCGTTCGATTTGGTTACCATGGGAACAGTAGAACGTGCAATCATTTCGTAACTATGACAACCATGCAATGGACGTGTAACTGCTTCAGGTTTTGGGTTGATTTTTTTCAAGATTAGCATTACAATTAACACGAATTTAGGAATGTCCAAACCAGCACTGGACGGTGGTCGGTTGTATCCAAAAAACACTTTGATGACTCGGAAAAGTCATCTTTTTCACAAAAATGGACTACATTTACATGAAAACTATCCGAGTAGGCCACGCTTGTCAACCCGCTCTACATGTAGTTCCAAGTATCATGGTAGGGAAACTAGATTTACACGCATGACTTAGCGAAGTAACTTAATTCCCGTACACTTCAATTCAAAAGATAAGTCAATAAACAGCTTAGAACGTAAAAACTTAATTAATTAGATTGAATCTAGTCAGCTTTTGGCACCAACTAACAAACTGATCAGTGGTCAGCTAGACTCAGTAGTAGCCAAAAACTTTTTCTCATTGAAATACAGGGTAAGGGCAAGTCGTCGAGTTTTCCCGCATCAGGGAATGAATTGCACGAGTAATAAAATTAAAATAACCTATTTTGGCGCGATACTAACAATGGTAATGGTCGATTAAAAGGACTGGTCAGTTTTACCTTTTCTGCGATACTTGGTGCGGAAGGACAGCCTTCGTCTTAGAAATTTCAACCTCATTTTCCGGTAAATTTTGGTGATAAAAGCAACAACGATATCCTACGATTCCTGGGAGTGATGTAGGGAGTGGTGGTGGTGGTGGTGGTGGTGGTCCACTTCAGTGGTCAGTCGAAGTATGGACGGTTTGAAGAGCTGAGGTTTTAGCACACGCGAATGGTCAAGAGATAGTTGCAAACTGAGAGACAGCGGTCATTAACTCGTTCGGTCACGTTAGATAAAGACCCCTCGGGTGACATAGGTCACCTGGGACGGGATTAAAGGAGGATGGACCAAAGGTCCCCAGATGACCACAACCTGCAACGTCCCGCATTCGCTACGTCCAGAAAGGGGGTCAAGCACTTTTCGCTGTCCAATGGTCACCAGTCGAAGGTAGCGCCACTCCAAACACATATGGCAAAAGTGGCGAAGGTCATCTAATGGACGCACCAGATCAGCACCCCATGGGCCTTTTAGACTTTTCGTAATAATCCCTTTTTACCGGAAATCAACTATCAATGTTCTTTTGTTCCCATTTGCGATGAACCATTTTTGAGTCAATTCCTAATTTTCAGTTTGTTAAAAGCTAGTGGTTTGACAGAAAGTTAACAAAAATAATAAATTTAAGTGTTGCTAAAAATTTAAGAAAGGAAATTGAACGGATAAGGGGAAAAAACCAATTAAAAATTCATTACTGTTTAGAACAAAACTACGAGACAGTTTTAAGAAAACTAGATTAAAACTTGAAACGTAGCTAACGAGGCTAGTTATACAACTAAATCTGGGGTAACTTTAGAATAAGCCAGCAATGGCGGCCACGCTTGTTTTCTACGGAGCCTGACTCAGCCTGTTAGGGGTCGTTTTAGGTTAGGTTAGGTTAGGTCAAAGGGATGTCCAGGGGGCCAGTTCTGACCTAACCTAAAACTATCCGTAACAGGCTCCGTAGAAAACAAGTGTGGTCGCCATTGCTGGCTTAATCTAAAGAATTACCTAATCTGGCTTAATTAACATCAATCAGGCGTCCCTACCTAAGCCAGATTCAAATTCGTTACACTCGGCTAACTAGACGCGGGTGCAAAGCAAAATCCTAACGGGTTAGTCAGGGCCAGGTGCAAATCGAAATCGAGCTCGAATCCATTAACGGAGTCCTCAGCGGGTCGTCAAATAAAACGTAAATAAAGCATTAAAGATGGCGGCGGGGGGTGACGACACCCGCCAAATCCATTAGGGGCCCAACGTGAGTTCGTGGCGACAACGAGGGGCAATCACAGCGAAAAATAAACAACAAAAAAATATCATCGTTGCTTAAAACAATCACAACTGACTAGTTGGGTCAAGGTAACCTGTACTTTGGACGCCATGTTTTCTCAGTTCCAAAATGGCGCACAACATCAGGGTTCATACTCAAATTTACAAAAACATTTCCCTGACTTTCCCTGACAACCCGAGTTTTCTCTTAAGACAAAAAATAATAAAACATTAGAATTAGACCCATCATATCGCGGCATTAACGAAAATTAAGACAATTAGGGCGGAGCTACAGCCAGTGTGGCGCTATACTGCGTGCATTTAATGAGAATTTTCCGGCGACGCTTTTCCAAATAGACAATTTTCTTAAGTATGAAAAAAAGATAACAGTGTGGCACGTGGTAGGGTAGGAAAATCAGAAAAGTCAAGTTAAGACCAAATGAAGCCAAAGAAATTAAAAGTGGACAAAAAGCATAATCTTCCGCGTTAAAAATAGTCAACTATGGAGTCGAACCTAAATTGGTGCGAGTGAACATGTCCAGCGCTGCAGTGGTCAAGGGCCGTTTTCGACCGGTGACCCTCAGCTGACCAACGGTCAGTTGCCATTTGGTTGTCATTAACGATTTCTATTTTCCAACGTCAATGTGGCGACCCGCTTTCGTCTGGACGAGTAATCTCCCATTTTATTACCGCGTCCACGATGACCACGGGTCAGTTTGTAGAATCCCATGATGGGCCATCATGGCTTCATGGGGCACCGGAGGCGACACACGCGCTCCCCTGGTCCAACTAACCGTGTCAGGTGCGGCCACTGACCACACGTGCGAAACATGTGTCCAACACTGGTCAAGCCTCAGGTGGTAATAAAAGCAGAAAAGAAGGTGGGAAAAAAATTAGCAATTAAGGTCCACTCCATTTCAACCCCGAGTGACCCGAAACCCATTCGACTTCCACGTGTGTTGGTCATTTTGTGCACTCGGATCAAGTTGGTCATGATGTACATGTACGTGAATGAACACGGCTGCTGGTGCATTTTTTGCGAGTTTAAACTCGTCGCCATTCGAATGTTTATGTTCCGACGGCGCCACCGAGAGGGCGCTGCGTGCAGGTAAGGAGGGGGAGGACCAGACGCCATTGTCACTGACCCTTCCTTTCATTCACCTACGACCCCCGACAATGGGACCAGACGGCGCGGACGGGCGACATGGGGACAAGAAAACAAAACGAAAGCCATGAATGGGACTGGCATTAGCATGGGAAGTTGACCCAGTAGTGCTCTAAACGACCCTTAGATGGCGCTGACATCCCTCTAAATAGCTTTCAGGTAAAGGGCAATAAGCTCGGGTCATCATTAATATATAGGGCCGGTTGCGCCATTTAGGTTAAATGAAATGTCATCCAACTCGGGGTCACCAATTCAATTCAATTCAATTACCCCACAGTCAGCATCAGGATGCCATGTGGTGGGGGGGTTGGTGTCACCCAGTAGGTAACAATACGAAAGTCAACACTAATTCTATACCGAGACATACACGTATACAGCATAATGAGGGGAAGAAATATAAAGAAATAAAATAAATAATTAGGGGATAGGAATCATGGTGCTACCGCAGCCAGAAAGAAATCAGCTCTTGATTGCAGACATGTCACGACATTGTACCTCTGCCAGCTTGGGGTAGGATTTTGGAAGACCGTTCCAACGACGAATGGCCCTCAGGAAGAAGAACCAACTACGCGTTAACCGCATTCGAAGCTGTGCTCGAATGCATTTTTTTCCCACTTTTATTTTGTGTTATTAATTATTCTGGAATAATTATTCGAGAATCGCCACAAAATAAAAGTGGAAAAAAATGCATTCGAACACAGCTTCGAATGCGGTTAACGTTCTAGCGTTCTACGCGTGCACGTTCTAGTTGCCACGGTAACCAACCACCGTCGCTTCTGCTCCAGCGTGGAACGCGGTTCTACGGTCGCCACGGCAACGGAAGACGACGAGCAGCCCCTCCCTCTAGTATTCTAGAACAAATTTCAAACATTCGAAATTGCGAACGTGGCGTTCTATTCGTTGTTTTTATGCCGTGCATACGGTGTGGCCCATCATCGAGGGGAGTCGTGCGTTGCGTTGCTTTTTCCCTTAAGCTTCTTCGTGGGTCTAAAATGGCGGCGGTAAATAGGAACGTAAGTAAGATAAGAGGCGCGTCCATAAAGGGGATTACGAGCAATTTACTTCCTAATGAATGTTGGTCTAAAGCTGGCTTTTATTAATGTCCGGTCCCGACCAATTTCTCAATGAGCGATATACACGAGACGGAAGGAGAGAAAAAAAGACAATAAAGGAAGAAAAGAGAGAAGGAAAAACGAGCGGCTTAAAGCTTAATAGACCGGTAACTAACCGGAAGTTAGATATTGTCCTCTCGTTAAATAACCATTCATCACGAGGGGGTGGCGGGTGGACCAAACCCATGACGCAACAACCAGGCGACCCATTATAAGGGCCTGTCATCTCACGCCGGAGAAAAAGCCCTTACTTATATTAGCTCACTTAAGAGTTTGTACTTGGGCTATGCTGGCTTCGAACAGCACCTCGTCAACTGTCCAGCAAATAATTTTAATTGCAATATGCGATCGAACTGACCAACGGACCCACGACGTGGGGGTCAAGAAGGGTCGCCTCAAATCCAAAATGGGATTAGCGCATAGTGGCGGAGTACTAATGAAATAACAGTCTTTTTTTTTTTAGAGCGGTCAGTTTGATTGGCAACCGCTGGTCATCGACTGAACTTTCATTTACGACTTTTCGTGACGTATCAACATAATGACAACTCGGTGTTCTGACACGAAGTCGACGCGTGAAACTTAATAGCGTTGTCAAAATCAAACGGGGATGTGAAGCGAAGTGGTCCAGGGGTCGAGTCGAAGACATCGTCAATTAGTTTTGAACAAATGTTCGGATGTAATTTCGTAAACTTTCGAAAATCTGACAATCGAACGCGGCGCGTCAGAATGGTGACGTCTTTGGGCATGCGCGTCATCGCGTTTGAAGTTGTAACGTTCATAGTCAATTCGAAAGTTTTAGAGCGTGACGAGATTGACCTCAATGCGGTTCACTCGGACAACAGAAAACCTTTCCGCGAATGTATTTGCAACTTTAAGGGCCACACTAGGCCGGAAGTCACACCGCTGAAATTTTGGGGACACCCCTGCACTCCATTCAAAACACCTT